>CM056054.1:193531354-193776838 GCA_029574335.1 Rana kukunoris
CATACATTGTGATTTCTGGATTTTTTTTTTTGATTATGTCTCTCACAGTGGACATGCACCTACGATAACAATTTCAGACCCCTCCATGATTTCCAAGTGGGAGAACTTGCAAAATAGCAGGGTGTTCAAATACTTATTTTCTGCACTGTATGTAAAGAGGATTGAATTACAATGCCAAAATATCGAAAGGTAAGATACATTCTATAGTCATTGTGGATTTGCAGTCTAAGGGGAATATGTTGGATTCATCTCAGGTAACTCTGAATCCTGAAAACCTGCCAAGTCTCTCTATAATTGGAAGGGCAGTAGTCAACAGAATTGCAGAGTTGCATATATACAGCAGTATGTCATCTGCACACAGCAACACTCTCTTTTCTAGGCTAAGTATCCAAAATCCTTGGATATTGGGATCCTTCCTAAGCAGTTCCACCAATCTTTCTATTGCAATGGTGAACAATAGGAGTGATAGAGTACAGTCATACCCCACTTTTAAGTACACATTGGGGTTTATTTACTAAAGATGGAAAGCGCAAAATTAGGCTCACTTCTGCATAGAAACCAATGAGCTTCCAGGTTTTATTACCAGGCTTAATTGAACAAGCTGGGGTTAGAAGCTCATTGTTTTTTTATGCAGAAGTGACCCTGATTTTGCGCTTACCATCTTTAGTAAATAAACCCCATTGTGTACTTAAAAGTGGGGTATGCCTGTATACCCCTGATTTGTTCCTCAAAGTATATAAAAGGTTCAGTGACCAGATTATTCTTATTTATTGAAGATCCATACTTTGGACTAACTTTTAGACTAATTCAAAAGAAAGGAAGAACTAACTATCAAGGTACTAATTGTAGTACATTAAACTAAATGAAGCTAAAAAAACATTTTATTATTTATAAAAGTTATTGTCAAATCCATAACACAAAAATTACAGTAAAAAGATACAATCTTCCCAGCTCAACAGGCTCCTTGTGACAATTATTTTCAATATTTCTTCCAACACTAGATACCAGGTCTTAAAGTAAAACTATAGGCAAAACTTTTTTTAAACATTTTGGAAAGAGTAAGGAAGGGTTATAACCCCTGTCAGATTTCTTTTTCGCCATCTGTGTTCCATTGCAGAGATTTTCCTTTCACTTCCTGTCCCATAGCTAAAACAGGAAGTGATTGGAAATTCCTGCATATTGAGGGATTCAGGTCACTAGAACTAGTGTCCCCATTGGAAGATTTCCCCCTATTACTTTTCTGGGGACAACTCAAAATGTGGGATTTTCTTTTTCTTTTATTTTCACTGATAATTGGTAAACATGACTAATAGAGAGTTTAAATTTCGCTAACGGGGGTACAGACAGTAATAACTACCTAACAGGTATCCTAATCCCTTTCCACTTCATTCCTAAACTAAAAAAAAAGTTGCCTTTAGTTATACTTTAGTCTCTCTAATATATGTGTCACGTGGTGAGGGAGGAATTGATGAATGAAGAGTACGAGTTTCTTAGTCCAATGGGCCACTTCTTCAGGAGTAATCAGGGGGGTAAGTAATCCATAGTATATAATACAACACAATCAATACCATAACATTAATATATCATCTTTTGTTTCCTAATGTATGTGCTTAAAGGGATGTTAACTGAATTAAAAATGTATTGAATTTTTGTATTCAAAGGATGATATATTATCATCATCATCACTACAAAGAATATTTTAATGATGGTCAAAATATTAGGATATTCTTGTTATTGATAGTAATCTTTTAAATAGATTTTTTTCACCATCTGTCTTCTCCATTGGGAAGTTATCCCTTCACTTTCTGTCCTGTATCTACAAAACATAATGGGAGGAAGTTTCTCCAGAATGAGACAGCTATTGCCCACATTGGAAATTTACCCCAATATTTCTATTCTGGTGACAGTTCAAAGTGTTGGATAATTCCTTACTTTCAGTCCTGGTGGCAATGATCACCAAGATAAATAGAGAAGGTTACTCTCCCCAGGGTTAATGCAGACAGCAATATAAAACAGACAGGGGTTTACCTCTCTCCGACTCTATCAAAAAAGAAATTAATAAAAAAAAGTATACAATTAGTATAAATGCCATCAGAATGAACTAGGCAGTTCTTACAAGGTAAATGTGACACTACAAAGGCAGGCTACAAAAAAAAGTGACTAACTTATCTCCTCGGGCCTCCCCTCTGTTTTGGAAGACATGGCTGACTCTCCTAGCCCTCCACTGACAACTGACACATTTTTGGAAAAGGCCCTTGGGCATGATGGCTATACCAGCGGCTACTATAAAGACATTGCTTCCATTTTAACTTATAGATTTATGGCCACCTATAACTTGATATTTGATGACCATATTGTACCAATATATTCTCTGAGTGGATATTTCCATAATCTTGAAAGAGGGAAAAGACCCTGCTCAATGTGTGAACTACTGTCCAATTTCACTGTTAAACGTGGAGTTGAAGATATTCAAAAAATACTGTCGACTAGGGTCCTACCTTTCCTTCAGGCTGTCATTCACCCTGATCAAGTGGGCTGTATGCTCACCAAAGAGGTGAATACAACACCACAAGAGTGCTTCATGTGATTCAATTAGCTCATATTCGAAAGGTCCTTCTGTCTGCTCTGATGCTGCTGAGAAGGCTTTTGACAGGGTGGATAAGCAGTTCCTGAAGGAGGCGTTAGCACACACTAGAGTACGTTTACATTCTTTGTAAATGGATGGACACCATTTACTCAACCCCCATGGCAGCGGTTTGTGTTAACGATAAGGTGACCAGATTTTTAAAATGAAATCCGGGGACATATTTTTTCTTTACTAGTAAATAATGGCAACAATCAGCGACTCTCTGCCCGTCGCCACCCGCCTTACAAGTCTTACTATTCCGGCCCCCAGCTACTACTGGGTGGGGAGCGGAGGAAGATCACTCTGCCAGGGAAGGCAAGGAGATAGGCAGGTGGCTGGCCGGGACTTGAGCCAAGGCAAAAGAACATGCGAATGGAGCTGAATGGGCATGCGCCCGAAACTAAAGAAATATTCCCTCCACTCCGACCAGCACATGATCATCAGAAGGGGGCACAGATAATAGGAAAAATACACCCCCTATGCTAGTAGGCACTGACTGTCTTTGAAATTGCCCCTGTCCCCTATTAAATCCAATCTGGGGCCAAAAAATAGGGACAGACTTATTCCGGGGACAGTATCCTCAATCAGGGGACTGTCCCTGAAACTGGGGATGTCTGGTCACCCTAGTTAACGGGGAACTTTCTTCCTACTTCTTTTTGGCAAATGGAACATGGCAGGGATGCCCACTGCTGCCTCCGATTCTCATTCTGACTTTGGAACCTTTTCTGAGGCGTGTATGTCAAAACTCAGACAGACTCAGACTGGCTGCCCCCATGTCTGCATGAAAATGTTATAAATAAAGACAAAAAAAAAATGTGACAGTACAATGAAAAGTAAATATTAGAGAACCACTTACTGCGGAGTGAATTACCTCTTTAATTATCTCTGCTACACTTTGTGGTAATGAGTTATATGTGTATATTTTGAAACAGACACAAAATATGGACAATGATATTTTTTTTTATTTTATTTTTTTTAGCTGATGTTAAATATTTCAGAAGTCTTTGTTTTAGAACCTCAGGAGAGGAAATATCTTGTAATGTGCTGCTTCCTTAAAATATATTCCTTTTTTTAGCACATATTCTTGTGTAGTTTGAGAATACATGTCAGACCCACATCAATCAAAATCACAATTCCCCTGTAAACCATTGACAATACAATCCCTCAGGGAAAACCAACTACTGAGAGGGTCCATTCTATGGTGACAACAGAACAAAAAGAAGGCGCTTCTAAGTGCAAAAAAAACAAGACTTTTAATTGCCCGAGGAAGATTAAAAACGCAAGAGATAAAAAGCATAAGTGCTCATCCCTATGTATGGGACGTCCAGCGGAAGGTTTTATTTAAGACGTAGAAGCCGCAAGATATATTCCAACTGACCAGCAGTGGGGAGCTGTGTATCGGAATTCAGGAAGAGGAGCCAGGACCAGCCTGGAACGGAGGTAACCAGATGTGACGTCAAAGCAGGGGCGGACTGACCATTGACAAACTTGGGCACTGCCCGAGGGCCCCATGCCACTAGGGGGCCCCATCAGGGTTGCCAGGCTCATTAAAACCAGAGACACTATGTAAAAATCTGTGTTTTTTTTACATCTGTCCCTGATATGTCCAAAACCTACATGCGTTTGATGTGAAAATCCCAAGATTTTAGCTGCCCTGCCTCTGTACAGCCACCTGGCTTGGTGGCTATCTGTAAGCCTGGGGGCCCCATAATCTTCTATTGCCCGGGGGCCCCATGAGTTGTAGTCCACCCCTGCGTCAAAGGGTCATTTATGACGGTCATCCCTTACATCTCTTGTAAGAGATGAAGGGAATGGCTACCTATTAGGGGGAAGGGGGAATGGGTACCTATTTTAACAGGTGTCTGTCCCCACTTCCGATAGACCTGGCTGCGGCGAGATGCAACAAGGTACCCCTGAAATTTCCCCCCCCCCTTCCTCGGCTGCCTTGGCCAGTTTGAAAGCGCAGCATGCAGTAGGGAACCGGCTGTGAAGCCGAATGTTTTCAGTGTCAGTTTAACTTACCTCAAAAAGCGACGGCAGCACCCGAGAGCCGAATGGAAAATCGCCTGGTGGGGGACATCACTGGAATATAAGACAAGTAAGTGTCCTAATATTAAAAGTCAGCAGCTACAGTATTTGTAGCTGCTGACTTTTATTTTTGAAGGGGGGCTGGAGCTCCGCTTTAAAATATTGAATATTGTTTTTTATATTTTTACAACATGTTTGGATCCTTTCAAAACCAGACCCTGTTGGAAACTATGGGCCAGATTCTCCTGTTAGACCGGAGTACTTTCAAATTACGCGCGTCGTATCATTAGTTTGAATCCTCAAACCATGATACAACGGCTTCGGGCTTCGATCCGACAGGCTTACGTCTTCGTACGCCTTCTGATCTACGCTGCAATCTTTTTGCGGCCGCTGGGTGGAGTTCGGGTCGTTTTCCGCGTCGGGGTATGCAAATTAGCTTTTTCCGGCGATCCACGAAGTTACGATCGTCCTTCGCAATCTCTTACGGCATCTGTAGTCATCTTTTTGCTGCATAAAGTTATACCAGCTATTAGCTGGTCTATAGTTAGACAGCCCATGTTAAGTCATCTTTTTGCTGCATAAAGTTATACCAGCTATTAGCTGGTCTATAGTTAGACGGCCCATGTTAAGTATGGCCGTCGTTTCCACGTCGAATTTCTATTTTTTTTTTTTTTTGCGTAAGTCGTCTGGGAATAGGAATGTACGTAAACGACGCTACTCAAAAAAAAAAATGACGTAACAACGTTATTTCGCGCAATGCACGGCGGGAAATTTCTGAACAAGGCATGCGCAGTTCGATCGCCGCGGGGACGCGCCTAATTTAAATGCTTCACGTCCCCTAATCGCGTATTTCGATTCTGCCGCGAGAAATACACTACGCGGCCGTACATTACGGGCTGAAATCTACCTGAATTCGTCTTAGAGCCAGGTAAAATACGGCGGCGTAGTGTATCTATGATACTCTGCGCCAGGGCAATTGTACCTGAATCTGGCCCTATATATAGGCAACTTGCTTTGATTGCTGTTGTTGCAAAAGAGGTTCTATATCTATATCTCTATCTATATCTATATATATATATATATAAAAACAGAGACACGCTAACAATTATAGTAGAACACAATAAGTAATTAACAGCTTGAACACAAGAGGTACACATATAGAATCCAAAGAGATATCATATACTGTAGGTAAGAGTTCTCAATGGGTGATATAGAAAGAAATTTGAGCTCAGAGACGCTTCGCCACACGTGATTGCCAATCAGAATGTCATGCAGCCTGCATATATCCCTGTGTGCAGCTGACCACAAGCGACACTGTCTCATTTTTAGGGTTTAGGGTTAGGGTTAGGGGTTATGGTTAGAGTTAGGGTTTCCCATTGAAAGATATGGCTAGGACTTAGGAATTAGAACAGGGACCTCCCCCAAAGGTCAAAGGTCAGAAGGTGGGTTCCCAAAGGCCACAGGGTGTGGCTGACCCACCCCCACCAAAGTGTACCGCCTACCCCAACTAAGTCGGGGAATGAACAAGTCGGGGAATGAACAAGTCGGGGAAAGCGTAAAAAATGCCTGCTTACCAGCAGTACTGGACCTCTTTTTTACAAAAAGGCCAGTAACGCTTTTGGCTGAATAGGTCCTTTAGATGCTACACGTAGTGTAAAATCCCATAGTGCAGAATTCAGATTGCCGAGGACGATGTCAGTCTGTGACGAAATGCGTAAGTAAGATGATGCACTGATGCCATCGCAAACCACGAGTCCCGGAAGTGCGGTTGTTTGTTTCTATGCCAGTCACGGCTCTTTGTCGAGATAAGGGTCACACCTTGCCCCAGAAATACGTTACCCCCACTATCGCCACACCGTGCACCCAGAGCCAACTCTTTTTGTTTTGGATGGCTTAGGGATTGATTTATGTAAGTCCTATTACTTTTGAAAACTTGGTCAGTTTTTATACAACAGATGCGCAGCCTGTGGCCCTTCAGCTCTTGCAGAATTACAACTCCCATCATGCCTCTGCCTTTGGGAATCATGCTTGTTAGGGCCCTTTCACACGGGGCTTTCCGTGTGCGGGCTCCGCTTTGCTCCGTCGATCCCCATTGAGCAAGCAGATGACAGGTCTTTCAGAGTGCCACTCTCCCCTATGGGGGGATCGGATGATGACAGACCGTAGAGTTAGAAATATAGGGTTTTTCTCCGTCACACTTTTGCGGATCGGAGAGGGTCGGTCCGCCCGTGTAAAAGGGCCCTAACTGTCAGTAGCTGGCAATGCTTAATGGGACTTGTAGTTCCGCAACTACTGGAAGGCCACACATTGAGCACTCATGGTTCAACTTTATACCTATACTTAAGCTATAATGCTTTTCAATACTTTGCAACACATGGGGGTTATTGTACTAAAGGACTAAAGCCTGGTCACTTTTTTACAATGATTTTTCACTTTGAAAAATGAATTTAAACTTAGCTTAGTGAATGAGGTGAAGATTTCTTGCATATGAATGAGCATCCTTTGGAAAGTGAATTTTCAATTAGCTTCACCTCACTATTTCTTAAAGGGGTTGTAAAGGTAAAAAAAAAAATTCCCTTAATAGCTTCCTTTACCTTAGTGCAGTCCTCCTTCACTTACCTCATCCTTCGATTTTGCTTTTAAATGTCCTTATTTCTTCTGAGAAATCCTCACTTCCTGTTCTTCTGTCTGTAACTCCACACAGTAATGCAAGGCTTTCTCCCTGGTGTGGAGAAAGCCTCTTGAGGGGGCGAGCAGGAGTGTCAGGACACTCTCTACTTTGGAGATAGAGAAAGGAGCTGTGTGTTAGTGGGCGTCCTGACACTCCTGCTCGCCCCCTCAAGAGGCTTTCTCCACACCAGGGAGAAAGCCTCGGATTACTGTGTGTAGTTACAGACAGAAGAACAGGAAGTGAGGATTTCTCAGAAGAAATAAGGACATTTAAAAGCAAAATAGAAGGATGAGGTAAGTGAAGGAGGACTGCACTAAGGTAAAGGAAGCTATTTAGGGAAAATTATTTTACATTTACAACGTCTTTAAGTAAATAAATCCAAACCCACATCCAGCATTCCTATTTTTTCAGTTGATGTTATCAAATTACACAGAACTGCCTTGTGTCTCCAATTTATTGCTTCTCTTTTATATATACACATGCTCTTTAATGGAAGTCTCTCAAAATTGAAATGATTTATTGGACAACAAGCTTTATCTATTGCTAAAGTGGAAACTTTTATTATCAGCCAAGGTAAATAGTGATCTGTTTTGCTTGGGGCATGGAATAATATTGGAGGCGTTATTTTACTGCCTTCATCTTATGATTTTTACAAGTTAAATATGGCAGATAAAAAAAAAAAAGCACAAATTAACCCCTTCCCGCTGCTGCCTCCTGATCCTTGAAGAGATTCTAAAATGCCAGGAGGCGGGCATTCAGATCATGTGACTGCTGTGATTGACAGTCACCTTGGTCACATGATCGGAAAGCATCAGATCGCAGCTATGCATTGAGAGCTTTCCAGCAGGGAGCGAGGAAGAGGTTAATGCAGCTTTGTATTCATAAATACATTCTTAAATGTATTTCTTAAATGAAAGCAGGTTAGGTGCCTACATTTGATTTGGTAATAGCCTCTTGCTCTCCCTGTACAGTAGACATCAGACTGGGGAGGGAGAAGCGGTAGTTTGAACATGTCAGTTGTTGTGCAGTGCAAGGGGAATTCTGATGGGAGTAGAGGGCAGAGTTTTTTTTTTTATCACTGTGCTGCTTTTCCTGCCACTGTTCAGTTTAAAGCTGGGGGAGGGAAAAGAGTTGTAAATGTTGTTTAAATGTAGCAGAAAAAATCAGGCCCCTTCCCTGCCAGACAGGGCTGTGTTGTGTGGCAGAGTACAGTATGGCTATGGGCAAATAGACTGTGCGCTTTGCAGGGGCGTTGGGAGGTCCAGGTTTGGGAGGCTGGACCCCCGAATTGGTCCCCGGACCAGACCAGAGCCTTGCCGAATGTGGCCGGGTCCTGCCGTCTCGACGAGTTTCATAGCAGGTCCCGCCCTCTGGAGCCTGGGCAACGCCTATGCACCCAGAGCCAACTCTTTTTGTTTTGGATGGTTTAGGGATTGATTAAAACCCATGTACATTTTTTATGTAAGTACTATTACTTTTGAAAACTTGGTCAGTTTTTACACAATGGGTGCTCAGCCTGTGGCCCTTCAGCTCTTGTGGAATTACAACTCAAATCATGGCTCTGCCTTTGGAAATCATGCTTGTTAGGGCCCTTTTACACGGAGATTTCCATGTGCGGGTTCCGCTTTGCTCCGTCGATCCCCACTGAAAGTGCCTGAAAAACACCCCAGTGTGAAAGGGGTCTTAGTAGAGCTTTACCAGCATTTTTTGGGCGCTGGCAGTGTGAAAGAGCTCTGAAAGCACTCAGGCTTACACATTGGGATTGCAGATGAGGCTCTTTCAGGCACTTTACAGGTGCTTTTTTTTTTTTTTCATTCAAGTTTAACCACTTAAGACCCGGACCAAAATGCAGGTAAAGGACCTTGCCCCTTTTTGCGATTCGGCACTGCGTCGTTTTAACTGACAATTGCGCGGTCGTGCGACGTGGCTCCCAAACAAGATTGGCATCCTTTTTTTGGTGGTATTTGATCACCTCTGCGGTTTTTATTTTTTGCGCTATAAACAAAAATAGAGCGACAATTTAAAAAAAAAAAACAATATTTTTTACTTTTTGCTATAATAAATATCCCCCAAAAATATATAAAAAAACATTCTTCTACCTATTTTTGGTAAAAAAAAATCGCAATAAGCGTTTATCGGTTAGTTTTTTCGCAAAATTTATAGCGTTTACAAAATAAGGGATAGTTTTATTGCATTTTTATAAAAAAAAATGTTTTTACTACTAATAGCGGCGATCAGCGATTTTTTTCATGACTGCGACATTATGGCGGACACTTCGGACAATTTTGACACATTTTTGGGACAATTGTCATTTTCACAGCAAAAAATGCATTTAAATTGCATTGTTTATTGTGAAAATGACAGTTGCAGTTTGGGAGTTAACCACAAGGGGGCGCTGTGACTTTGAGTGTTCCCTGTGTGTGTTTACAACTGTAGGGGGGTGTGGCTGTAGGTGTGATGTCATCGATCGCGTCCCCCTATAACAGGGATGACGCGATCGATGCTGCGGCCACAGTGAAGCACGGGGAAGCCGTGTATACACACGGCTCTCCCCGTTCTTTAGCTCCAGGGACGGATCGCCGCACTGCAGCGGCGATCGGGTCCGCGAGTCCCCCTGTCCCGGTCCTGGAGCTTCGGACCGGGTCACGGGAGCGTGCTGCGGGCGCACGCCGGTGACCCACGGCTGGGTACTAAAACCAACGTATATATACGTTGATGTGCCCAGCCGTGCCATTCTGCCGACGTATATGTGCAGTAGGCGGTCCTTAAGTGGTTACGTTTATTTTCAGAAAAAATAAGTCATTACAATGTAAGAAACATCACACTAAATATTACATTGAAATAAACAGCATACTTTCCAGTCTCTTCACTTCTATATTTATTTTATCTTTAAACTTCAATTTCAAATTATTTTTTCCTTTCCATTGACCTAGTTATCTGTATGATCTATATTAGTCTCTAAAAGTTTTTATTAACAGTATAAAATGTTAACCTATTGTTAAGGAGATAAATTCAACCCTAATCTTCAAATTACATTCCTAAAAAGATTCAAGTGATCCAATAACTTTTTTCAATTCCACTATATTTAAATAAAAATGCAACACATATGAAGAGCATTAGAGCACATATATATTTCTATGTTGATATAAAAGAAAAAATCTGCATATATTTTTAATGCGTGTTCCCTTTTTTAAATAAAGAGTAAGAGAAGGAAACAATAATAACTATAAAGAAGGATAGGAAAATAATGATAAAAAGAGAATGTTAACAAAATAATAACAGACAAGAAAGATAAGTAGAAAGGATTAAGAAGAGAGGAAGGGAAGGTGATGAACCTGCCTGCCAATAGTGTACATCAGTCCGGAACGAAGGCCAACACTAAACACTTTGGGTATATGAAATTCCCATAAATTTCAACCAGGGTTCCCAGGTTTATCCATCATGGAATCAATTCTCTTTTCTTGCTCCATTATCAATGTGATTTTTCTTTTCATATTTAGAATAGAAACTGATGTTTTCTTCCAGGCAGCTGCTATAGTAATTCTAGCTCCCGTTAAGATAAATAATATTAGTTTTCTCGTAACCTTTCGGATCTGTGGTATGAATCCATTCCGTAAAGCAATCATTGGGGACTGATGTAAATTACAACCTGTGACTCGTCTTATGATGTGGAATACTTTGTTCCAATAACCGCGTATCCTTGGACATTCCCACCAAGTATGGATCATATTACCTATCCCCTGGCATCCTCTGAAACAAAGGGGCGAAGAAGATGGATATATAGAGGCTAATTTCAAAGGAACAAGATACCATCTAGTATAAATTTAAACATTTGCCTCTATAAGAGAGACACTCAGAAAGCCTTTAATGAATCTATGAAAATTTATATGCCAATCTTTCACATCCCATTCATTCTGGAGTTCTTTTTCCCAAGCAAGCATATGAGGTAATTTGTCATCACTTGTCGCAAGTGATTTATAAATAACTGATATGCTCCCTCTTCTCTCCGAAGCCTGATCACATTTTAGTTCATAAGGAGACATATGTCCAGAAGTAATTTTGTCTCTCCAAAGTTTCTGAGCATAATCGTGGATTTGAGCAAATCTCTGTCTCTCCGAGGGGGGAAGATCAAAGTTGTCCACAAAATATTGTTCAGGTAGAGGACCTATACGTGAGAAAAAATGCCCAATACGCCCCCCCCCCCCCCTTGTCACGCCACCATTTGAAGGATTCGTTATCAACAGCCGACATAAAGATCGGATCCTGAAAAATATCAGCCAAAGGTCGACCTTTCGAAATTAAAGACGGATTATTTCTCAGTGAATCCCAGAGAACTAAAGCTTCAGAAAGAGTCGGGGATAGTATAGAAGGTCTGCTTCTGGGGGAACACCATAACAAACTGTCTAAAGAATATTTGGGGGATGCCAATTCTTCTATACTAACCCAATCAGGTTTTTCTTCTGTAATGTAAACTTCTGAAAGTTGGGCCAATCTAGCAGCCTGGTAATACCAAAATAAGTTGGGAACCCCTAGACCTCCCCGTTCAGGTAAACTAAAAAGGCTACGTGAAGGTACTCGCGGACCCTTTTTGTTCCAGATAAATTTGGTAACTTTACCCTGAAATGATTTCAGATGATTTTTTTATTGGTATAGGTAGAGAACGAAAAAGATAAAACAGTCTAGGGAGGAGGGTCATCTTGATCGAATTAATCCTGCCTATCGAACCAATGTTCTGAGTACTCCAATCATTCATATCTTTTTCAAGTTTTTTATACATAGGAGGGTAATTGGCTAGATATAAATTCTCGAAATTAGGGGTTAAATTGATACCCAAATATTTAATAGATGTGATATTCCAGCCAAATTCATATTTATTTTTCAATAAGGAAACCACTGATTCCGGTAGTGACACATTAAGAGCTGTATGCCGCGTACACACCATCACTTTATGTGATGGAAAAAAACGTCAATTTTTGTGAAGTAAAAAACCACGTTTTTGAAACTTCAATTTTCAAAAACGACGTTGCCTACACACCATCGTTTTTTTTCACAATGCTCTAGCAAAGCAAGGTTACGTTCACCACTCTTTTCCATTGAAGCTCGCTTCATAACTAGCTTCTGGGCATGCGCGGGTTGAAAAACGTTGTTTTAAACGTCGTTTTATTTTTGGTAGTTTTTCACAAGACATAAAACAAAGTTTTCCCCCACACACGGTCATTTAAATTGACGTTTTTAAAAACGTCGTTTTTTTCCATCACATAAAGTGATGGTGTGTACGCGGCATTAGACTTGGTCATATTGATTTTAAGACCTGAAACTTCGGAGAAATCTATCTAGTAAAGAATACATTTCAGGTACTGAGGAGATTGGGGAGGTTTTGAAAAGTAATAGGTCACCTTATGAGCAACCCATAAAGTTTCTGGGAACATTTCTCCTATATCATTAAACTCAAAATATTCCTTTATAGCTTGTTCAATTTCCGCCACAACAGCAGGATCTTTTAAAAGTGACTGGTTGAGTGTCCAGTGAGACATTCCTTGGGAAATGTTCTCCTTTCTCAAAGAAAGCATGACCATAGAATGATCCGACCAAGGGACATCTACTATAGAAGATTTTATAGCTGAAGGGATGTGATGGTTTGAAAGCCAAATATGATCAATACGAGAATATGATTGGTGAGGGTTGGAAAAGTGAGTAAAGTCTTTAGTTTTTGGCGGAGGAGGGCTTGGCTTTCTCTGTGGGGAGTGGGACATGGCTGAATTACTGAGGGGGCATGGCTGAATCTCTGGGCGGACATGGCTGCATTACTGGGGGGACATGGCTGAATTACTGGGGGGACATGGCTGAATTACTGGGGGGACATGGCTGCATCACTGGGGGGACATTGCTGCATCTCTGGGGGGACATGGCTGCATCTCTGGGGGGACATGGCTGCATCTCTGGGGGGACATGGCTAAATTACTGGGGGGACATGGCTGCATTATTGGGGGGACATGGCTGCATTACTGGAGGGACATGGCTGCATTACTGGGGGGACATGGCTGCATTTCTGGGCGGACATGGCTGCATTTCTGGGGACACATTTAAGAAAAAAGTATTGGTAATCGGTATCGGAGAGTACATGAAAAAAAGTATCGGTACTTGTACTCGGTCCTAAAAAAGTGGTATCAGGACAACCCTACTAATAATTTTGGCATCCTGTGGTTTAGATTTATCTAACCTCGAATCAAAAGCTAAATTGGAGTCTCCACCTATAATGATTATACCTTCCATCAATGGCTGGAGAATATCCAGCATATGATGAAAAAAAATATTTTGTCCTCTGTTAGGTGCATAGTATGATACGAAGGTGTGTAACCTTCCTTCTAAAGTTCCCTTTACTAATATAAATCTACCCTCAGGGTCTTCGTGTTCCTTAATTAAGTCAAATTTGCATATTTTAGAAAACAAAATTGCCACTCCTTTAGTCTTATTTTCTGCTTTAGAAAGGAAAAACACTGGAAAATGTGCATGCAAAAAAAAAAAGGGGTGTACCGTTTTGGAAAGTGTGTCTCCTGCAGGAGGACCACACCAATATTATTGGATTTGTACGTTTGCAGGAATTTTTGCCTTTTATTTGGAGAGTTCAGCCCCTGTGTGTTGTGTGAAACAACACAAAGGGGCGTAGAAGGGTTATTTGAACCTGCCATGACTCAAAAACAGTACTATCGTCATAAAACAATGCTTTAAATATATCCACAATCCAGTAAAACTTTCTACTGGCAGGCAGGTTGACCAGTGAAAAAATGTAGGGGTGAAAGAATAGATAAATGAAAGTAAGATAAGAAGAAAATGTAAAAAATAAAAATAGAATAATAGAATGTAATATAACTAAAGGTCAAACCATGATCCCACATTCAAATATTTAACCTTAGGCCGCGTACACACGATCAAATCTATCTGCTGGAAACGGTCGGCCCGACCGTCCCAGCAGACAGATTCAATCGTGTGTACGGGCGAGCCGACGGATTTGGCCAGCAGACAGATTTGAAAGCATGCTTTCAAATCTGTCGGCTGGGAACCCGTCCGCCCGACATGTCTGCTGGTTAGTACGCTAACCAGCAGACATGTCTTCTCGCACACACGTCGAATGGTTTCGACGCATGCGCGAAAGTGTTTTACTTCCTGGTGCGGTGACGTGGCGGCGTCAACGTTACCGGCACGTCAGCGCGCTGTCTGCTGGCGGGGATTTTGGTTTGATCATGTGTACACGCGATCAAACCAAAACGGCAGCAGACAGATTTGTTCAAATCGGTCGGCCTGACCGATTTGAACAAATCTATTTGGTCGTGTGTACGCGGCCTTAGAATAGCCCATATAAAGGGCTAAGTGCCTACCCCCTAGGTCAGCCAAATGTCGGCCCAAAAGGTAAGCTAAGACCCAGTGCCCCACCGCCGGCCATCGACGACGGTAAAATTACCAAACATGAAATACTTATGTAAGAAGAATTTGAACCTAAAATATATAGTAAATATGGCATTTATTATAACAAGATTTCCCATATAAGTCTAAAAAATATATATATATATTATTATAAAAAAAAATTAAATTATAAAAAAAAGGAGAAGATTTTGCTAATTGATTCACTCTGGTGCTCCCGTTTACCAATCAGAAAATATGTAAACATATGCTAAAAAATAAATTAAAAAAACAAACAAACAAAAAATTATATATCAAATTATATATAGTTCGATCAACAATTTGAACCTAAAAGATATAGTAAATATGGCATTTATTATAACAAGATTTCCTATATAAGTCTAAAAAAAAAAAAAAATTATATAAACAAAAAAAAAAAGAGAAGATTTTGATAATTGATTCACTCTGGTTAAAATATGTAAACATATGCTGAAAAAAAAAAATTACAAACAAAAAAAATGTATATATCAAATTATATATAGTACGATCAACATTGGTAAATATAAGTTCCTCCTTTTTTGGTCTTGAGAAATAATAATAAGAAAATTAACAATGATGACCACCTGGGGGAATATGAGAGAAAAGATGGATCCGGATACAAGTATCTCATCTTCAGGTAGCAGGATCATTCCCGACCTTTCTATGCTTGACTCTGTTCCAGGTAGAAGAAGTCGGGCTAGTAGTGACCATGTCCAGTTCGACAGAAATAATCTTTAGATCCAATAACAGCCTTTCACCTTCTTGAAAATTGTTTACCGTATAATGTCTTCCATTGTATGAAAATTTCAATGCAAATGGGAAGGCCCATTTATACCTAATATCTTTTTTTTAGGAGTGCAGACAGTAATGGTTTCATTGCTCTTCTCCTCTGTATTGTAAATAGGGAGATATCAGAAAATATTTGTATGGTTGCACCTTGGTATTGCAATTGCTCATGTAAACAAGATTTTTTCATTATTTCTTCCTTAACCTCCCTGGCGGTATGATTCTTTCAGATTTTAGGTGCTGAAAGCAGTACCATTATTTGCATGGAAATTTGGCGTTTCATATTGTAGGCTTGTAATTCTTAGGAATAACTAACTAAAATCTGACCAAACAAGAGTCTAATAGGCAATATAATATATAACTATAAATAATTGTAACAAATAATAATATAATTATAATAAAAATTATTCAGTCCTTGAGGACTGGATCTCGTACTGGATCAGTCAGTCAGTCAGTTAGTCAGGCAGCGGATTAGCAGCAGGAGCCCCCATCAGCACTCGCTCCTAGGAGTAGGAGCGTGCTGCTTTAGCTCCAGGCAGGCGTAGGCAGCAGGCAGGCAGGGTCTCCCCCAGTCCATCCAGCCTCAGCTCCTACCGTATCTCCTACCTGCATCTGGATCCGGATCTCCTTCAGCTTCCCCAGGTAGGCCCTACCTTCCATCACCTCCCCTGGAACCGATTGGCGGCCGTCCTTATCAGGATAAGCCGCCGAATCGGCTGAACGCTGGGGTCTCCTTCCCTCTCCCTACCCCACATTACCACCCACCTGTCAATGTAACCTTCCCCTCGGAGCCTCCCCGCGATTCCCCGTCTTTTCCCCTGAACCGCGCCAGCCGTCACTGATTCGCGGCCGCTGCATCTTAGGACAAATCTCCGGTAGCAGCCCCCAGGAGCTCACCCCCAGCCCCTGTAGGTACTCATCCACCCCTGGCCTCAACAACCAGCCCCCCCCAGGCTCACCAATCCACCCAGCTGGCCACACACCAGCCTGGGTCCCATGCCCTGCTCCTGGTCGGCGGCCACCTTGGTACACCCAGCAGCGGTGTCAGCTTCCCCCCCCCCCACCCCCCCTGTCACAACTTAATAGCACTTGATCCAGGGGTTCGCCCGATCGCCTTTCAGGGATCAGGAAGGAATTTTTTCCCCTACCAAATGCAAATAGCATAGCATGGTTAGGGTTTTTTTGCCTTCCTCTGGACCAAGCCGGGAGGATTCACTGAATCCTCTCTTCATCGCCACCAAAAGGAACGACTTTTCCCCCGGTGAATGGCGACCATGGCTGATCTGCGGTACTCCGCAGAAACCATTTGGAATTTGAGGCGCTTCGCCGCAATACTGCCAGCCATCACCAAAAAGACCCTAAGAATTGAGCACCTTTTGAGGACCGTCAAAAATTTTAGCCGTTTACCCCAACCTAAGCGCATTTCATGTGCTCTGATCAACACAAGATCGGCAGTAAAACACCGACTTGAAATCCATGATTTCATTGTACAACACGACCTAGACTGCCTCTTCATTACAGAGAGCTGGCTCACAGCCGACTGTAACACCATTCTAGGAGAATTGGTGCCAGAAAACTACCGTATTATAACGGAAAACAGAATAGGGCAAAGAGGAGGAGGACTGGCGGTGATCCATAAGACGCGTCTTGCGATCACAAAACCAAGCCTCCAAAACCCTCTTCCATTCATGGAAACCCTTACTCTTCAACTGCAAGTAAACGGCCAGGAGACCGTCCGGATTCTACTCTGCTATAGGCCACCTGGCCCCAAGTCGCAGCTGCTCCCATCTTTGACGGACTTTGTCTCCACTTATACCCTGAATAGCAAACACCTTTTGCTGCTCGGGGACTTCAACCTTTGGGCCAACTCCCCGCAAGACCATATTGCCGACGCCTGCATCGACCACCTGGAAGGATTAGGGCTTCAGCAACTAGTATGTGGGCCCACACATGCTTCAGGTCATACGCTCGATCTTATTTTCAGACAAGATCTGGAAATGAAAATCTTGGAAAATGAACCATTGCCATGGACAGATCACCATGCAATTAAATTCATTATTTCCGAATTTCCCCCCTTAACAAAAACATCAAATCCAGTGACAACACACTGGACCAGATGTCAGAAGAAGCTCCACTCGGAACTCTTCAAAGCCACGTTAGGGGACAAAATAAACACAATTCAGCCGCACCAAACAGCGGAAGAAACACTAGAGGCCATAAACACAGCACTATTGCAGTCAGCTGACTTGATAGCGCCGAAACGAAAGACCCAGATCAGGAAAAATAACTCTGGCTGGTTCAACAACCAGCTGGCGTTACTGAAGCAAGAGCGTAGAAGGGCAGAAGCAGCCTGGAAAAGAAGCTCCTCAGATGAGAACCTCGCGATTTACAAGGCAATAACCAGAAAATACTACAAGCAAATCTTCGAAGCCAAGAAAAACTATTTTTCTGAGGCTATCAACGGTGCCCTAAATCGCCCCCGCGAACTCTTCAAGCTGGTCACTCAGACCATGAATCCAGGATGTCTTGAAGCCCCCAACTCGGATACACAAGAATTTTGCGATGAGTTATCGGATTGCTTCATTAACAAAATTGAGGCAATCCGGCAAAGCATTCAGCGGAACAATTGCTTTCCCAGCCCCCCCCCCGTAGTCATTTACACAGCACCGGCAACAATTCACCACAGTTTGGTGAGTTCACGCTGGAACCCATCTCCATTCAGACCACTAAAAATATCATCGGCACTCTGCGCAACAGCACTGCGCCAAATGATATTATCCCCACCAAACTGCTGAAGGAATGCGCCGACATCCTGGCACCTCCTGTCTAGCAGCTTATTAACCAATCCTTTAGGGAGGGCATAATGCTCTCCCAGCTGAAGGAGGGCTTCATTCAACCCATCTTGAAGAAAGCCACCCTGGATCCTAAGGATCCACTCAACTGGCGCCCCATAACAGGCCTAAATGTTCTCTCCAAGGTAATGGAGAAAGCAGTGGTACAGCAGCTGCAACAGCATCTAGATACCCACAACTTACTCGACCCATTGCAATCAGGATTCCGTCCCGGACACGGGACGGAAACAGCATTGCTTAAGATATGGGACGACGTTCTGGAGGCCGCAGACGAAGGAGAATCTTCTCTTCTGGTTCTGCTGGACCTAAGCGCAGCCTTTGATACAGTTGATCACAAGCTGTTATTGACTCGGCTGGCTAAAATAGCCAAAGTCGCAGAAAGCGATCTATCTTGGTTCTCCTCTTTTTTGGAAAACCGATCGCAAATAGTCAAGCTAGGACCATTCACTTCGGAACAACGCACATTATCGTGCGGGGTCCCTCGGGGATCTCCCCTGTCGCCGATGTTATTCAACATCTATGTGCGTCCTCTTTTTGAAATCATCAGCAGCCAAAAACTGCTATATCACTCTTACGCAGACGACACGCAACTGTACTTCCGCATATGCAATAAAAAGGATCACCACCTCGATCTAGAGACATGCCTCTCTTTGATAGAGGACTGGATGACAAAGAGTTATCTTAAACTCAACGGAGCGAAAACAGAACTTCTTCTGTTTCACGCCAAGCGTAGGAATCAATCGATAACAACCTGGATCCCCCCGCCCATTCTGGGCAAAGTCATCACCCCTAGCGCCAAAGTCAAAAGTCTTGGGGTGATCTTTGACTCCGACATGACAATGAACGCACAAATAGGGGCAGTAGTCAGCGGATCTCACTATCTGCTGCGCCTACTACGCAGACTCACGCCTTTTATTCCCAAGAAAGACATAGCGGTCGTGGTGGGAGCGATTGTAAACTCCAGATTGGACTATGCAAATGCCCTTTACCTCGGACTCCCCAAGTACCAGATCGCTCGTCTTCAAGTCGTTCAAAATACGGCCGCCAGACTTGTGACTGGGAAAAAACCCTGGGAATTAATCTCACCTTCGTTGAGATCCCTTCACTGGCTACCAGTCAAAGACAGAATCACCTTTAAAGCACTCTGTCTAACGCATAGATGTATCCATGGGAATGCTCCCCATTATCTATGCGAAAAATTTAAAATTTACAATCCCAATCGTATTCTACGATCCAACAATCAAAATCGGCTTCAGATACCGAAAGCCAGATACAAGTCCAAAGGAGACAGGAGATTCGCTGTCCAAGGTCCCAGACTATGGAACGCCTTACCAGTCAGCATTAGACTGGAGGAGAACTACTTAGTCTTCAGGAGAAAGATTAAGACTCATCTCTTTTGATCTCAAGGGAGACAGGAACAACAAGCGCCCAGAGGCGATTTACTTCGCATGTGCTGCGCTATACAAGTTCTTCATTCATTCATTCATTCATTTATTAATCAAATCAAAATAACTGAAATTTGCTCAGTTGCAGAATTGTCTCTGTCATTATTATTTCCCCACAAATCGCTATCGCTCAATTCTGCAAGTGATTATAATTTATTATCGCTGTTTTCTAGCTGTTCTAAAACCATTTTTTACATAAAGGGACACTTTTGGTTGCTATGGGCAATCTACAGTTTGCAGGCAGAAAGAACCGTTTTTATTATGTAAAAGTGCATGTAGAACACTGGGCAGACCACTAGGGACAAAGGGGTGTGTATTTTTTACATACAGTACTATAATCTATAAGATTACAGTATACTGTATGTAATGTGTTTGTTTACATTTTTGAATATGGCGCCGTTCTCCGCCCCCGTGCTTCATAACATCGCAGGGAACAGAGATCGACACCACACGGGGACACTGTGTGAATCGAGCTAGGAGGACACCGTTCACTCACACAGCGTGGTGGCATCGCTGGATCCAGGAACAAGGTAAGTAAACACTGCCTGTGGATTCAGCGAGGCGAGCCCGAGTCTGACTCAGGGTTACCGATCGCAGCACAGAAATGCAACCCCGAGTCAGACTCGGGAATACCGCCAGGGGAGTTAATGGAAAAGTAATGAGGTTTAATAACTACATCTCCCGGTAAGCCATCCTTTCTCAAAGGACCTAGAGACCTATGTGCTCGGTCCAGTTCCAATTTGTGGATTGGGACAGATGGAATCAGAATTTTTATAATGTCCTGTATTGCCGCATAAACTTCAACAATAGATTCGGGTATCCCCCTGACCCTGAAATTGTCTTTCCTTGATCTGTTTTCGAGGTCATCTATCCTAGCTTGAGCAACTTCTAGCTGTTCTTGAAGACAATGCAAATGGTCAGCATTTTGGTCTGTTTTTGTTGTATTTATATTCAATATTTTCAATTCTGTTTCCAAGACATTGAAAATCAGCCCTAATGTCTCTATTGATTTTCTGTGCAAAACCCATGTCCAGCATTTCAGATATTCTGTTAAACAATTACGTAACATTGAAGGGAACATCAAGAGCCTGTTCAACATTTGTATGTGCACTAACAGGGTTCTGTGAGGAAATCTCTGAGGTAAAATCATGACCATCTGCACTAGGTATTATGCCTTCTTTTAATGCAGCAGAGTACAGCATAGGAGATGTGTTAGGATCAAATGACTGAGGTAAAGATACGGTCTGCAAAGGAGGAAAGCCTTTGTCAGATGAGGAGGCTTCAGTACTTTCTAGTTAATGTACCTGAGGTGTGGCTGCCATTTTGTTAAGAGTATTTTTTGTGACAGAACCTTTATTACTATTTCTGCCTTTCTTATTATATTTGCCCTTCATGAACCTGTTTTCAATTGTTTGTTCCGACTGCTTATGGAAGTTTAATAATCTCAGCAGGTTCCAATGATCCAGCTGTTACCCTGTATGAGGAGAATTCCCGCTCTTATAATCAGTCTCCTGCCCAGTTTTTATAATAATATCCCGGCATTTACAAACAACATGTCAGGTATCTATCTAATCACCAAATGTTCTGCCATCCGTGGATGCCGTTTTCGCGGGTGTGCTGGTCCAAAAACTCCGGTTTTTGTCTTCAGACGGCCAGCGGTGAGCAGAGCTCCCTCCTTAAGCCTCCATCACAGGAGCGCCCACAACAGGAAGTGACATGTGCTTTTTTTAATGCCAAAACTGTCAGGAAATAACACAATTTTTGATCACAGTACTGCCCATAGGAGCACAGGTGAGGGAGGAAGTGACAAAGAGCTCTGCGGACCAGGAAGTGGTAGATTAGGAGCCACCACCTAGCAACAGGGCGATTCTGGTAAGTAAAAAAAAAATGATTTCCTCCAAATGTTTTTTTATAGGTAAAGAGGCGTCCGATTCTGAAAAAAAATAATTCAGGGTGGAACTCCGCTAAGTAAATCAACCCCTAAATCTCAGGACTGGGTAAAAAGATGTACAAATCCTTTGCCAGTCCTTAATGGTATTTGATTTGTGTATATACAGGTGATACTTAAAAATTTTTAATATCATGCAAACGTTTTATTTCACTAATGCAACTCAAAAGGTGAAACTAATATATGAGATAGACTCATTACTAGAGTTGAGCGGACACCTGGATGTTCAGGTTCGACGGGTTCGGCCGAACTTTGGAAAAAAGTCCGGGTTCGGGACCCGAACTTGACCCCGAACCCGAACCCCATTGCAAAGCAAGATAGTTCAAGCTGTAATTTGTCATAATTGTGATGATTATGCTCATTAAAACCCCAAATCCAAAATCTCAGAAAATTGATTTTGAATAAACTTAGTTAGATCTTATGCCTGCATCTCACATAATGTGCCATATTACAAAATAGAAGACGTTCTCTTCCTCCATATAGGTCTTCTAGTAGGTAGGGATGAGCTGAACCCCCCAAGTTATTGCCATTTTTTTTTATTTTGGCGTGGGGTTCCCCTTAAATCCATACCAGACCTGAAGTTTTTTTCAATGATTTTTATGTATATTGCCAAGATCCAGCAATGCATTACAGAAGCAAGCAGTTTTAAAGGAAATGTTTTCCTTTAGAAATTCCATTTTGCTGTTCTCATTCATCACACTATGTACAGCCACTATGTAAGCAGCCTTACATAGTTTGGGGCGTGGACTTAGCCCCCTGAGCCATGATTGACTAAAGGCACCCTGCCTTTGGCCAATCATGGCTCTCACAGCAGAGCACGCTGTGATTGGTCAAAGCATGCAGGTCAGGTGCATGCTTTAGCCAATCATCAGACATCAATGCTCTGCGATCTCACATGCATTATGAGGCATTCCATGGTGCTCTAATTTCCCATGAACGCCCCATAATGTTCGTGATTCAGTGAACGGGCAGACACACCATGTTCGTCTCGAACTTTTGCTCGTCTCGAACCGTGGGCTCATCCCTACTAGATACAGGAACATTGGGCCGGCTCCTACCCCAGTCTCTTCAATGCGTCAGGTAGACAACATGGACGGTACTGTGTACCACCTAACTGAATACACAAGAAGACCATTCAGTGAATTATCTACTATCTAACATGCTAAGACTCGCTGACTCACCATGAAATCCATTTGTAGAAATGATTATATTCATATATCTGTGCATGTTTGTAGTCTTCCTTGTCAATCAATATGTGAATTGTTAGTGTAGTCTTTCCTTTTCAAGTTTTATACATTTAGTCTTTCTATTAAAGCATGTAAATTGCTTTCCACGCAATATATAAAAGTAAAAAACATACAGTAAATACAGTAAATCCCCAAATGTCACCATAATTAAGACTACATTTAGATGGGTACTTAAAAAACAAAAATTCCATTTGTCATTTTTCCTAAGTAAAACTACTAAGCCTTGCTCATAAAATGCAGCTGTTTGTAGCATTTAAAATATTTGTCTGTATGTTTAGGGGTAGGGTGCGCTTTAATACCTTAGCCAGCTGTGGACAGGACTGTAGTGTCATTCCAAGTTGAAACCTGGAGGCAAAAATAGTTTTGTAGAATGGAGCTGTCACTGAGGAATTCACCTCTGGAAGCTGAGCTTCTTATTCATTTGCCACTGGGCTTCTGTGTATTTCATGTTGGAGTTAGTCTTCACCTAGTAAAGGGTATATTTCTAATACCAGATGACACACATCTAGTATTTGATACCATTTTTGCATTTGGTTTAAATTAACCTCCCTGACGTTATGATTCTGTCTGGAATTTTGTACCAAAAGCGTTGCAATTGTTTTGCAAGGAAATGTGGTGTTATGTATTATAGGCCTGCAATTCTTAGTAAGTACTTACTTAAATCTATCTAAACAAGAGTCTAATAGGCATCCCGGGTATGATTTTTTTTTTTTTTTTATTAAAAATTATAATATAATAAATAATTATAAAAAATTATAACAAATAATAATATAATTATAGTAAAAATTATTCAATAATGTAATCAAATCAAAATCACTGAAATTTGCTCAGTTGCAGAATTTTTGCTGTCATTATTTTTTTTTTTTATGACGAATTTCCCCACAAATCGCTATCGCTAAATTCTGCAAGTGATTATAATTTATTATCGCTGTTTTTAGCTGCTCTAAAACAATTTTTGCCATAAAGGGACACTTTTGGTTGCTATGGGCAATCTACAGTTTGCAGGGAGAAAGAAAATTTTTTATTATATAAAAGGACATATAGTGTACAGGGCAGACCACTAGGGACATGGGGGGTGTGTATTTTTTACATACAGTACTGTAATCTATAAGATTACATTGTACTGTATGTATAGTGTTTGTTTACATTTTTGAATTTGGCGCCGTTCTCCGTCCCCGTGCGTCGTAACGTCGCAGGGAACGGAGCTCGGCGGCACACGGGGACGCTGTGTGAATCGAGCGAGCACCCGCTCGCTCACACAGCGGGGATGCATCGCTGGATCCACGGAGAAGGTAAGTAAACTGTCTCTGTGGATTCTGCGAGGCGAGCCCGTGTCTGACACGGGATCAACGATAGTAGCAGGAAATTTTTACCCCGTGTCAGACACGGGAAAAACGCCAGGGAGGTTAAATAAAATTTGGTTAAAATTAACAGTACTGGTGTCCTGGATTCAGATCTATAGTTAAAGGGGCAGTAAACTTCTATGTATAATTTTTACCACTAGGCAAGCCTATAATAAGTGTAGCGCCTATGTACTATACAGTACGGGTGCTATCTAAATTTATGAGTAGATCAGAGTGTAGTTAAACTCTGATCCTGATTGTCTCTGTCTCAGCTTGGCTGTGCTGTGAGCCCATTCTGCTGTACTGGGGTGTTCTTCCAGCCCCGGTGCTGCAGGTGGCAGCGGTGGAGTCAAGGTTTGGGTGCTCTTTCCCAGCAGCCAATCACAAGGGTTTGTCCTGGGAGGGGTGTTTATGGGGTAGACGGCATTGGTTCTGGGTCTTCTTCGTCCAGTGTGGCACCCACCTTTAGGGTGGCCACATCACGGCGCCCCGGCATTATGGCCTACCTGGCCAGGGCGTGCATGCCACGCGGTGTTCCTGGTTCTGGGGCCATGCTAACCGGAGCATCTGAACTGTGGGTTCACTGGGTTCCCACCTTTAAAGATCCCAAGCTGTACTGCTGTTTGGTGGGGAGTCAGTCTGAGGAGCGCCATTGAGAGGCTGGCAGTCCAAAAGGGCCTGGATAAACCACCGGGGATCGAGATAGCCGGACACTGAGGGATTGATCACCTGTCGGTCGATACATGGGCGACAAGCTGAAGGAAATCCAGACGTAACTCAATTAAGGGGGCATATCTCCAGAATCTAACCCAGAGAGGGCCTGTGGCAGAGGTATCTTCTGAGGCTCATTGAGAGGGGTCAGTGGCAGAGACTTTCTCCCAAGTTCAAGTTCATCTAGGAGGGTCTGTGGCAGAGACTTTTGGGAGCAGGACTGTTTCCTATTGTTACACCTGAATCTGCTATTCTCCTACCTTCCTCAGCTTTACTTTCCTCACCACAAGTTTACTATTTTTACCCGGCTGGGGAATAAAGAGTACTGCAAAGAGCAACTGTCTGGACATTCCTTTACTTCTGCTATATGTACCACACATCATTCACCCCTAGGAATTTCAGGGGCCAAGAGATAACATGTTGCCCAAAAATCCAGCAGCTCCTCCGGGGGTAATGCTACATAAGGTTTACCTATAGGTACTGTAAATATCTCCTAAACATGTAGCGTTTAGGATATATTTACGCTAGATGCAGCGCGAGAGTGACGTCATCACCGGCTTCTTGGTCAATCAGATAGCCAAATCCAGCAAATCTGGAAAGAAGACTGGGTGAAGATGGAAGTGTCTTCAGTGGTAATAGCGCACCACTTGAGGGCTTCATTTTTTAGGCAAGTCTGTCATAATGTGCTAGTATGCGTTGCAAACAAGCAGAACATCCCCTTTACCCAAAAGAGGACGTTACCGCTTGTTTGCAGCCTCCACCTTTCTCTTTAACCACTTGCCTACTGGGTATTTTCACCCCCTTCCAGCCCAAGCCAATTTTCAGCTTTTGGTGCTGTCACACCTTGAATGAAAAGTGTGCAGTCACATCGCATACTAGCACAATATGACTTACACTGCCGGGGGCCCGATCTATTTATGGATGTGGTT
This sequence comes from Rana kukunoris, assembly GCA_029574335.1. Taxonomy (NCBI): domain Eukaryota; kingdom Metazoa; phylum Chordata; class Amphibia; order Anura; family Ranidae; genus Rana; species Rana kukunoris. The sequence continues at coordinate 193,557,378 of CM056054.1, forward strand.
TCCTACTGCTTTAAAGTGAATGTAAACCCAACCCAAACCCAAACTCAATAAAATTTCATATAAGCTTTAGCATGTTAATGTATTTTAAAAAGTATGTTTCCCCCCCCTTTAAATCTGCAACATTCATTTAAATAATACCTGGTGATCTTCCAAGAAAGGTCCTTGTTCAGGCACTTCCTATTATGGGGTGACAACACTTTATCTTCCAGTTGTGCTTTTGTGTTATCAACCTGCCACATTACGACATCAATTACACAGCCATGGTCTTTGGTTTTCGTCAGGAAAGCTGCCCTGAGAAATGCCATGTATCCTTCACTGGAGTATAAAATACTTGCTTTCTATGTGCTCCGTTTACAACGCAATAATGGTGTGATGATTAAGCTTTGTGACATGGTGCATTATTCTGCTGGAAGGAGCCATCAGAAGATGGGTACAGTGTAGTCATAATGGGATGGACATGGTCAGCAACAATACATCTCCTTCCTTCTACCCCTATCTCCTCCCAACCCCCCCCCCCCAACTTTTCTTCTTCCCCTTCCTTATCATCCTACTACCCACACAATTATTCCTCCACTTCTGGGTAACCTTTGGTATTAACCAAAATCCCTTCCATGCTAATCATTATTATTATTTCTTAAACTTGAGATTTTCATCTACAATCCCCCTTATCCGTTGCGGGGGGGAAGCTTTCGAGCTTTCCGGTTGTCAGTTGGCTTTGACTGGTTGGGTGAGCAGATCTTTTTGCTACTTTTTTGACTGTGTTATTATGTTGAAAATGGTTGTATTATACCTTACCTACTGTCTGTCTTATTACACTTTTCGTTCCATAGACAACTCCTCCTGAAGAAGAGGCTTCATTCCGCGAAACCGGTTGAGGAAAGAACAGCTTATATCCCACTCCAACAGAGATCTTACGGGGCAACACGTTGATAGTTTCTTGTGGTTTATATTTTAACACTCTCTGTATGTTTTATATGTATTAAAAAATTATATTTTAAATATTTGTGTCTGTGTATCAGTACCGAGATAGTCCACAAAAAAAACTTTTGTGGGTGGGTATGTGTATTGTCAGCCTCAGCAACTGCCACCATTTTCCCATCCTCTCCAGTTCTCAGGTAGGTAGTGGCGTTGAAACGATGCTCAATTGGTACTAAGGGGCCCAGAGTGTGGCAAGAAAATATCTTGACATCTTGCATCCAACGGTTCAGCAGTGTTTGTGGTTGATTTACTTAAAGGGTCACTAAAGGAAAAAAAATGTTTTGCTGAAATGACTGTTTACAGAGACATAATAGTTAACTGATTCCTTTTAAAAAATGATTAAAAACAGATACAAATCAATCATATAATATGCCTTTAGTTTCACTTTAGTTTTTGCATGTAATTTAATGCCTCTGTGCTGGACAGTGCCATAGAGAGTGACGGTTAGGAAAACGAAACTAGAATCTCCCAGTACTGTGGTCATCAGGAAACAGACAACCATGAAGTGTCCAAAGCAGAGCAGAATTACAGTAACATCAGAGCAAAAACTAACAATGAGGACATGAAACCAGGACTGCAGTAAGGTAAAGGAAGCTATTTAGCTAAAAAAAAATAAATCCTTTAGTGACCCTTTAACCACTTAAGACCCGGACCAATACGCTGGTAAATGACCCAAGGTGTTTTTGCGATTCGGCACTGCGTCGCTTTAACAGACAATTGCGCGGTCGTGCGACGTGGCTCCCAAACAAAATTTGCGTCCTTTTCTTCCCACAAATAGAGCTTTCTTTTGGTGGTATTTGATCACCTCTGCGATTTTTATTTTTTGCGCTATATACAAAAATAGAGCGACATTTTTGAAAAAAAAACACTATTTTTTACTTTTGGTTAAAAAAAAAATCAAATAAACTAAATTTTAGTCAAACATTTAGGCCAAAATTTATTTAGCCACATGTCTTTAGTAAAAAAAAAAATCGCAATAAAAAAAAATAGCTACCTAGCGGGAACAGCGACACTAATACAGCGATCAGAAAAATGATCGCTTAGTGACGCTGGCAATAGGGAGTGAAAGGGTTAACTAGGGCGGTGATCAGGGGGTTAAAACTTTATTAGGGGGGGTGGGGGGGGGCTATCCTGAACCTAACACTAACTGTTTTTTACACTGCCTGTCACACTGACACTAAATGCAGTGATTAAATCACTGCATTCAGTGACACTGTGACAGGGGGGTGGGGGGGGCGATCACAAGGGGTTAATATGCCTATGTGAGTGTGTGTCAGTGTTGTGTTGGTGCACACTTACTTGTGATGTCTTCTCTCATCAGCAGCGCTGGGAAACAGCGCTGCGATGAGAGAATACATCATTTCCTCCTTCCTGTGTAAACACAGGAGGAGGAAGTGACAGGCTGGGAGCGCGCTCCCATTGGCTGGGAGCGATCGCGGGGGGGGGCGGATATCACGGACATCCGCCCGCAGATCCCGGATCGCTCCCAGAGGTAGGGGGACCCCCGCACGCCGCGGAGGGGGTCCCGATGGGACCCCCGAACCGCACTCAGGCGGGGACGTAAATTTACGCCCTTGTGCCTGTACGTGCCATTCTGTGGCCGTATATGTGCGTGCGGGGGTCTTTAAGTGGTTAAGGCAAATAGACTGTGTGTTACCCTTAGCTTAATGAAGGTGGTAAAAATTCACTTTCCAAAGAATACCCAATCACTTTAACCTCCCTGGCGGTATGATTCTGTCTGGAATTACGTACCAAAAGCGGTACAATTATTTTGCATGGAAATTCTGCGTTTTATACTGTAGGCCTGCAATTTTTAGGAATAACTCAATTAAATTTGTCCAAACCAGAGTCTAGTAGACATCCCGGGTATGATAAAGTTTAAAACACAAAATCATAAAATTATAATATAATAAATAACTATAAATAATTATAACAAATAATAATGTAATTATAATAAAAATTATTCACTAATGTAATCAATCAAAATCACTGAAATTTGCTCAGTTGCAGAATTGTCGCTGTCATTACTTTTATTTTTTTATGACGAATTTCCCCACAAATCGCTATCGCTCAATTCTGCAAGTGATTATCATTTATTATCGCTGTTTTCTAGCTGCTCTAAAATCACTTTTGACATAAAGGGACACTTTTGGTTGCTATGGACAATCTACAGTTTGCAGGCACAAAAAAAATGTTTTTATTATGTAAAAGAACATGCAGGGCACTGGGCAGACCACTAGGGACAGGGGGGTGTGTACTTTTTACATACAGTACTGTAATCTATAAGATTACAGTATTCTGTATGTAATGTGTTTGTTTACTTTTTAGAATTTGCCGCCGGTCTCCGCCTCCGTGCGCCGTTACGTCGCAGGGAACGGAGATCGGCGGCGTGCGGGCACTGTGTGAGTCGAATGGAGGACGCCACTTGCTCACACAGCGTGGATGCATCGCTGGATCCAGGGACAAGGTAAGTACAGTACCCCGCCTGGATATAAGGTAAGCCAGCACGCGCTGCAGGCTCTGCATATTCACCCCGAGCGCGACTCGGGGATATTGATATTTACATGAAAAATCCAACCCGAGTCGCGCTCGGGGATACCGGCAGGGGGGTTAAAGAACATTTTTAAATGTGCTAGGGAATAAGTACAGATTTTTTGTTCCCAGAGTAGGTAAACTTTTATGCCGCATACAGGAGATTGGACATTCCGACAACAAAACTGTGGATTTTTTTTCCCGACGATGTTGGCTTAAGCTTGTCTTGCATACACACGGTCACACAACAAACGTTGTCAGAAATTCCGGACGCCAACCACGTACAACACGTATGACGGAACTATTAAAGCGAAGTTCAGTACCAGTCGTGTTAGTAGAAGTTTGGTGAGAGACGACTTGCGCTTTTCAGCCTTGTATTTTTCAGTCCGTTACAGCGTGATGTGCTTCATTACGAATGCTAGTTTTACCAGATCTTGCGCTTCCGTCTCGTACTTGATTCAGAGCATGCGTGGAATTTTGCGATCGGAATTTACGAAAACTGAGCGAGGGGATAAGGACGTTGCTGCCAAATTCAGCCAACTACGAAGCACCTCATACATGTGTTTCAACTGTGAATTTAGCTATCTGTCTAGAGTACAGCATTGGTAATATTTACATCAAAAGGTCCTATATATGTAATACTTTTGTATTACTAAAAAACCAATATGGTATAGGCTGGAGTTTTCCATGTAATTTGCTGCCTAGTTTGTAGCTATATATTTTAGCTTTGAAGCCCCAATGTAACCAACTGGAAATGTTATGGTCCAGTGCTCTCCTTCTATCAGGCTGGGTTCACACTATACTACACGACAGCAGTACAACTTTCATCCTACTTTGCTCTGCGACATCTGTCCTACATTCATCCTACATTCATCCTACATTCATCCTACATCCATCCTACTTTCATGAACAGGATACTACTTCGAACCACTTTGTGATAGTCTGACTTGTTCTTTGACCAATCAAAACAATCCCAGAGTGAGATAAATTCCTTTTACTGCTGCTGTAATCACATGTCGGATGTCTGATAAGGACAAGGCTCCTACTTTGGTCCGACTTCAATGATATTCAATGGGCTGAAGTAGGATGAATGTCGGAGCAAAGTAGTACAGGGAGTGTTTTCAAAGACGGACCGACTTGTGTGGGATCAGTTAAGACAGCTCTCATAGGGAAACATTGATTTTCACACGTCATGCGACATGAGCTCCCAATGTCGGAGCGTTTGTAGGACTAGTGTGAACCCAGGCTCAGGCTGGGTTCACACTACACTACACGACTTTCATCCTACTTTGCTCTGCGACATCTGTCCTACATTGATCCTACATTGATCCTACATTGGTCCTACATCCATCCTACTTTCATGAACAGGATACTACTTTGGTCCTACATGAGATAGACTGACTTGTTCTTTGACCAATCAAAACAATCCCAGAATGAGATAAATTCCTTTTACTGGTGCTGTAATCACATGTCAGGTGGCAAAAGTCAGATGGTTAGGACAAGGCTCCTACTTTGGTCCTACTTCAATGATATTCAATGGGCTGAAGTAGGATCAATGTAGGACCAAAGTAGTACAGGGAGGAGTTTCAAAGTCGGACCGACTTGTGTAGGACCAGTTAAGACAGCTCTCATAGGGAAACATTGATTTTCACACGTCATGCTACATGAGCTCCCAATGTAGGAGCGTTGTCGGAACAAGTGTGAACCCGGCCTCAATGCTCATGCTGCCTCCAATGTGTTAGCGAAGTCCATACAATTGGCAGTCACAGGCAAACAGTATGAGCAGATTAGCGATACAATCACTGGAGGAACTGCATGCAGCTGGTCCTTCACACATTTGTGTTGCGGGGTTATTTATAGTTTTATGCAAAAGTTGCCCCTTTAATTTACATGCAAAAAAAGGGTTGGCTGTAAAATGGGAGTGGGGAAGAAATATATTAAACTGGTTTTCAGAATAAAGCTTTCCTACACAAGATTAGAATCAAAATACTTATTACTATTAAAAATTAATTAATATTAATTACTATTTAAATATTATTAAAATAGCTGACATGTTTAGCCTTCCAAAGCATACAGCATAAAATATTTTTTTAACTCCTCCCTCTCCTTATGAAATATTCTGCATTTAACACTCATCAAACAGAACGTTCTGCTGCCTATACAGACCAGGTGAACATTTTTTACATTCCTACTTTGAACCTCCCTCGTGTGCTAAAGAGAAAGTCTGAAGAATACATATTTTTGTATCGTGCATGTTCTAGCTCTATTGAAATAAACAGCAAATGAAACAGGCAGTTGTATGGACAGCTCTATTTAATCATTATGATGAAAATAAATATGGCAAATTATTGCCTTAAAGGGGTTGTAAAGGTAAACAAAAATATCCCTAAATAGCTACCTTTACCTTAGTGTAGTTCTCCTTCACTTACCTCATCCTTCCATTTTGCTTTTAAATGCCCTTATTTCTTCGGAGAAATCCTCACTTCCTGTTCTTCTGTCTGTAACTCCACACAGTAATGCAAGGCTTTCTTCCTTGTGTGGAGAAAGCCTATTGAGGGGGCGAGCTGGAGGGTCAGGACATGTCCTGACCCTCCTGCTCGCCCCCTCCCCCCTCAAGAGGCTTTCTCCACACCAGGGAGAAAGCCTCGCATTACGGTGTTGAGTTACCGTGTGGGGTCTTCTCTGATCCTAAAATAAAATAAAATCAAAAATAAAATAAAATCAGAAGTCCTTCGCGCTATAAAAATCAATATGTGAAAAGAATATAAAATTTAAATATTGCTAAGAATGCAGCAAAAACTAATGGTGTTTACCAATACACAAGTGTAACATAGAACGAAAGAGTGAATTTGCGCAAAAAAACACACATCAATCAATATATATCATAAAAATTGAAGTAAGTAATAAGTGAAAATAGAATAAAGTAAATAGTAATAATAAAAGTCCATATGTGTCAAAAATAGTAAAGTGCAAGTGCTCATCCGTGCAGTCAGCCTCACAGGCCTCTCACCTTGGTAGCATAAAAACAATTCCGTGATAGTGGATCTAAATGCTCGTGCCACTCCAGAAAACAGCCTCACAGGCCTCTCACCTCACTGTAGTAAAATAAGTGCCACCCAACATATCCTCTGGATAAATCCACCGATTGCTGATATTACCAGGAACGTGTCAATACACCTCATGTCCTGCATTATCCCCCTTATCTATAGTACTCCGAGAAACATAAAGAGAGATAGGCCTCCAATGGTGTAGTATGTAATAAAGTGGAAATTTATTGAAACAAAGTAATCTCCTTACATAAGCATAATAAAAGCAGGCATCAAATAAAACAAGGCGGCATATGTCAAATATCTCACGTCACTTCCAGGTGTATGTCTGTATCCCTACGCGTTACGGCTCATGCCTTCTCTGATCCTACCCTTCTTCCAGTGTCTCCAATCTATCTGCTGATAGCACAAAGCCTTTGGAGTCACTCTGCACATGCTCAGTTTGGTGTGTATTGCTAGAGAGTGTTTTTTTTTTTCATCTTGGGAGGGTGCATGTGATCGGGCCAGGGCCAGAACTGTCCAGACAGAGGGTCAGAGGTCATGGAGCCCCATAGGACAGTCAGAGAAGAATAAAAACTCCTGCAAGCTTTAACAGGACACTGATAGAAGTGACAAGACTGCTATATACTGCTGATTTAGTAACACTTTAAATAGTTCGCCTTTTGAGGAAAAAAATAAATAAAAAGGTGAACTAACAGCAAGAACTAAGAGGATTGGGCATTTTTAGCCCAAAATTTCGGGTTGGATATTGTAGATCCGATGATTATATCCTTATCTTTTTTGCTGTTTAATCACCTGTAACACCTGTCTCCTTGGCTTGCAGCACATGTATGCTTGTATATAATGATCGACACATGATGTTAGCAATAGAAAATAAATACTTTCAAGACTGCGGCTAGCGTTACACATTGTGGTTTACATGTTGGTGGTTTTGGTCTGCCTATATATTTTTCTATTTACTTTCCTAAAGGCTTTTCTATATTTTGCTTGTAACCACAACAGACTGTAGCAGACAGTTTTTTAAGAATTATGATGGAAGCCATAATAATAAAAGATTATATTGGAAAAAGGGTAGGCATCTATTGTGATTTTTCTGGTGACTTCCTGACCCAGATAGAAGCTTATGTTAAATTGTACAGAGGTCAAATACAAAAAAGTCTGAAGTAAATCAAAGTTGGATTGACTTGCGTTTGAGTTATTATTTTTATTATTTTTTAGGTACTTATATAGCGCCGTCAATTTACGCAGCGCTTTACATATACAATGTACATTCACATTGGTCCCTACCCTCAAGGAGCTTACAATCTAAGGTCCCTAACTCACATTCATATACTAGGGCAAATTTAGGCAAAAGCCAATTAACCTACCAACATGTCTTTGGAGAGTAGGAGGAAACTGGAGTTAATTTGTCCTTAACTTGTACAATGAGTTTCATTAAGCATTTTAGATGTACAGTGGAACCTTGGTTTACATGTAATGCGGTTAAAAAGCAACTTTTTTTTCTAAATTCTGACTCCGTTTTCAAGTGTTGTCTCGCAAAGTGAGCAGAATTCAAGCTAATGGGGTGTGCAGTACCGCATTTGGCCAGAGGTGTGGGGGCGCAGATGACACTCGGAACGGTTCGGAGCCGTTCTAAAATACTTGTAATCACACGCAAATACTCTGTTCCCGAGTATTTTTTCGAGGCTTTCTGGCACCCCCCACCTCTGGCCAAATGCGGTATTGCATGCCATAGAATTCAATGTGGAAAGAATTATCTTTATTTCCATTGACTTCTATGGGGAAACTCACTTAGATATGCAAGTTCTTTGGATTACGAGCATTCTCCTGGAACGGATTATGCTCGTAATCAAAGGTTCCACTGTAAATGGAAATCTCCCCAATGGGACACCGATGGCCAAAAAAACTCTATCCAAAATGATGAAAAAAAAGTTTTGGCTGTAGTTCTACTTTAACAAAGTTTGCCTGGCTTTTGGTTAAAGCAAAGTCAAGTCTGCTGTATAATCTGACTGTATTCGGGTCATCAGCTCTCATGACTGACCCCGAGATATCTTGCATGGTTTTGACATAAAATTGAGAGCTGTCAGGTGCTTTGGATTACAAGCATTCTCCTGGAATAGATTATGCTCATATTCCAGGGTTCCACTGTATTGAGCTGTTTCAGTTTGCTATTGTATGGGATAGAAACCCCACATGCTACCCCCTTTACAGTAGGTGACCGCGATATTGTGTCAATCTCGCTACCTTTTCTCGGCGAGATTGACCACCTACGAGCCCCATCGCGGGAGCCAGTGCCGAGCTGGCTTGCCGCGATGGAGACAAAGCCGTCATAGATGCGACGGTAATCCGACTTGGATTCCCGCCAAATCTACACGCGGCGTTTGGTATGAATCATGAGGGGGGACTCCACGCCAAATGTTAAATAAAAACCCGGCATGGGTTCCGCCCCAGGAGGCATACCAGGCCCTTAGGTCTGCTATGGATTGTAAGGAGAACACCCCCTACGCCGAAAAAAAAACGGTGTGTGAGTTCCCCCACAATCCATACCAGACCCGTATCCAAAGCACGCCGCCCGGCCGGTCAGGAGAGGAGTGGGGGTGAGCGAGCGCCCCCCCCCCTCCTGAGCCGTACCAGGCCACATACCCTCAACTAACGGCCAGGGTTGTCGGGAAGAGGCCCTGTCCTTATCAACATGGGGACAGGGTGCTGTGGGGTGGGGGGGCCGCAGTGCGCCCCCCTTCCCCAGAGCACCTGACCCCCCATGTTGAGGACATGGGGGCTGGTATGGCTCAGGAGGGGGGGCGCGCTTGTTCGTCCCCACTTCCTTTCTGACCGGGCGGCGTGCTTTGGATACGGGTTTGGTATTTATTGTGGGGGAACCCCCACATAATTTTTTTTTCGGCGTAGGGGGGGTTCTCCTTACAATCCATAGCAGACCTAAGGGCCTGATATGACTCCTGGGGGGGAACCCACGCCGGATTTTTATTTAAAATTTGACGTGGAGTTCTCCCTCATAATTCATACCAAACGCCGTGTGTAGATTTGGCGAGAATCCAAGTCGGATCCCCGTCGCTTCTATGACGCTCTCGCTGGAATGTGCTTTTTCTATTCCAGCGAGTGCGAGATGTCGGCACCCTGTCGCGGAGAATCAGCACGATGCTGTCGTGCTGGAAACACATTCTCGGTGACAGGTACTGTAGTTGCAGAGGCACCCCTTTGTAGGCATCTTCCTGCCTTTGAGGTGTCAGAGCCTTTGGGGTCCTACACTCAGAAACCCAGTGATTACCACACTGGGCGTAACATAAGGTATTAAGGTAAACATAAGGGCCCTTTCACATGGGGAGGAATAGTAATAATCCGCCTCCATGTGTCTGTAAGCTCAGCAGGGAATCCCTGCTGAGCCGTCGGATGACAGGGGGGTCTCCGCACACTGTCCAGGGACCACCCGTTTTTTTCTCCACTCCCCCTTATGGGGGATCAGATGAACACGGACGTGTGTCCGTGTTCATCCAATCCGCAGACGGAAGAAAAAATAGGATTTTCTTCCGTCCGCAAAATCGGATCTTTGCGGAGGCGGGTGATTACGGGTGTCAGGAGATGTTCATCCGCTGACACCCGCAATCACATAGGGACCAATGTATGTCCCTTTTTCATCCGCAAACAGGTGGATGAAAAAGCGGACATACGGTCCGCACATGTGAAAGGGGCCTAAAGGTTTTACCTTATTTAAATAGCATGTTGGTGAAGAAGGAAAGGATAAACCAGAGGCAAGTAATAGGCTGATCAAACTTCAGCTTTATTAAGCAAGTTGGGTCTTTAAGAGAATGGCGTATTATAAACTCAGCATTTACACATTTAAATTTCTCTGCAGATTGTGTCGTCCTTAACTGGATCCTACCCTGGAGATATGTTTCCCAGGTGTAAATCTGTCTATAAAATTTAGTTGGGCCTCAGTAATTTTGTAGTTAAACATGTACAGCACATGGCTGCTTCCTGGCCAGAATTTGAACTATGTGAATTGCTTCTATGCACCTCGAGACTTGTATTTAGCGGAAATTCTACCATGGTCATTAGCGGAAATGTTACTTTCAGTCATTCTTCAGCATTCAAATTAACAGCACATGTTACAATTGTAGCGCTACCCCATTCAGGAGCCGCTGATTATAAGTGGGATCGGCGTGTTGAGTTACCTTGCTGGTGTCTAGGGGTGATACTTGTGAGTTGAAATAGAGAGCGAATGTCCAGTCTTTAGTTGGGTTTTCTTCAATGCTTTATTCCAAGGGCCAACATGGCCTACATCAACATGGTACAGGACAGGAAAGGTTGATGAGCAGGGAGAGAGTTTGAGTATCAGGCCTTGGATATAGAAGAGAGAGAGAGAGAGAGAACAATCCTGCTCTCAGCAATAGTGAGCTCAGTTTGTCGCCACTCCAGTTGTAGTGGGTAGAGTGCCCCTGGACAGACCCCTGCCACAGGCCTGGCAGCTGGAAGGTCACTTGCAAATGCTGGGAGGACCAGGCCTCTGCCACAGGCCTGGCCCGGGCTTCTGCCACAGGCCTATTACTTGAATGAGCGTGATTTGGAATGAGCAAGTCCTCCCAATGAATTTAGTCAGAGTCACTGGATCCCCGATGGTTCGTTCAAGCCCTATTGGATCACCTGCTTCCAGGTTCTCCTCAAGCCGATCCCCCACCGTACAGCTCCCAGCTTGGGATCCTTATAGGAAAGGTTTGGGACCCAGCAGCTACTGGGATCCCTCTCTATGTCAGGGTGAAGCCCTGCATGGTGCGCAACTTCAGCCAGGTAGGCCATGGCTGCGAGGTCCATGGATGTGCGCACCCTGAAGGTGGATGCCGCACCTGAAACTTGGACCCCGCAGAGAAAAAAAGAAAACGGCCCCGAGGCCAAGGCGGCTGCCCCAGATATAGCCTCCCCCAGCATGCCTTAGCGAGGGAACCAACCCTTCTGATTGGCTGCTGAGGAAAACGAGTCTGCCAGAACCCCTCTAGCGCCAGCTGCCGCCCAGGGGTGGGAACACACCCCTGGAGAGCAGACCGACCCACAGGACAGTTCTGGGAATGACAGCAGCCTGAAATTTGACCAATTGTGAATGGGAGCTGCGTAAGTCTCCCATTCCCCACTAACAGAAAGTAAGGGGGTGATACACAATATATTGTATGGATATTGTAAGATTGGGGTGATCAGACTCCAGCGGTAGGTGCGCTTTTAGTGAGTACACCAGTCCAGAACTGAATTTTTAAGGGCCTAGTAGCCCACTTTTATTTAAAAGCACCTCACAGGGGGTTCCATCATTACTGTATCTTGCATACTCAACACTTTAGGCCTTTGGCTTTTATTCTTGCCATCCGGCTGTTTTAGGCCTTTAGCCTAGGCCTTAAGTCTGCTCCTCAGAACAAACAGAGTTTCCTAGAGTTAAGCTCACTCCTAGCTTACTCCTGATCAGCGCCTTGCTGCTCATTCACAAATGACATCCGCCTCCTGCAGATATGCATGCTCTGGCTGCGCCCATGCAGCCTCCGACTTCTCTCAGAGTGATGGTGTGCAATTAGCGTACCTTTCTCTCCAAAATCTGGCGTAAACCAACAGTCTTTAAGGTCGCACAGGGTCCCACCGCCACAATATGTTAAATGTCATTAAATTCAGACTATGAAAAACTCATCATGTGCCTAATCACAATGCCACGATGCCCTTTCACATGGGGCGGGCTGCTCAGCGGTAAATCTGTCCGTTGATCCCTGCTGAGTGACAAGTACTGTATGTTCCGCTTTGCTTACACAGAGGGTACACAGACACAGCTTGCTTTCCTTTATGGAGCGGTCGTATGTAAATGGACCACATGTCCATTTACATCCGACTGTCATTCGATTCAATCTGCCAGACGATGGGGAATGTTTTCTAAGCTATTTGTTTTTAGCAGACAGGATCAGATCTGATGTCGAAAAAATTAAAATGTAGGTTTTAGTGAGATACTCTCTAAGCCAGACTTTTTCAACCAGGGTGCCCAGGCACCCTGGGGTGCCTTGAGGTTTCTTCAAGCGTGCCTTGGCAAAAAAAAATACAAATTGCCCGAAAAATTGTATACAACCTGGCATGTGGCTGAAGCCTGCTTTTTAGTTGCATAAAGCCACAGATTTTTATTGTGCACCAATACAACCTTCTAGCTCCTAGAGTTCTAATGAGAAATGATGTCATAAGTTGAGAAGGAGGATGTATGTTGTCTGCAAAGTATGGTTATTTACCCTCCTGTGCCCCTCTCCATCAGCGTGGGGGGTCACATTAGCTGAGCGGTGGAGGAAAATTAAGGGAGAAGAGAAACATTGGAATACTAGTCAGTATCAGTTTGCAAAATCAAGTGTATTTGCTTTGGAAGCATAAATTACCTTTTAACATTGGAAGAAAGGAAGACCATAGTGTAATAGCAGTGTCCTGCACAAGCAAAAATTCAAGACACGTGGAAAAAAACACCGGGGACCGTTACCACACCAACCTCCACCCACAAACAGTGTGCAATCATTGTCGCATATGCTGCCAAATCACTGAGCAGCAACAAGGGCAATGTAAATACCAATGTGGGTGTTGACCGAGATCCTTCCAATAGCAATGTAGGTATTTCCGATGGCAATGCGGATACACTAATGTCCTTCCATTATTCTCTAGGGGGCACAACTCTAAGGCCGCGTACACACGATGAGATATGTCCACTCAAACTTGTCCGACGGACAGTTTAGAGCGGACATGTCTCATCGGATTTTGGTCCGATAGCGTGTACACACCATTGGATCAAAATCCCCGCCGGCAGACAGCGCGGTGACGTGGCGGTGATGTTGACGCCGCCACGTCACCGCACCAGGAAGTAAAAAACTTCCACGCATGCGTCGCATCCTTCCGACGCTTGTGCTGGCAGATATGTCCGCTGGTTAGTGTACTAACCAGCGGACATATCCGACGGACATGTCACCGGCGGACAAATTTTAAAGCATGATTTAAAATTTGTCCGCCGATCGGACATGTCCGCTAGCCCATACACAAGATCGGATTTGTCCACTGAACTGGTCCGTCGGACCAGTTTGAGCGGACAAATTCGATCGTGTGTACGTGGCCTAAGGCCGCGTACACACGATCGAATCTATCTGCTGGAAACGGTCTGACAGATTTTTCGGACAGACAGACAGATTTTTCCAGCAGACAGATTTTAAAGCATGCTTTAAAAATCTGTCTGCTGGGAATCCGTCCGTCCGATATCTCTGCTGGTTAGAACGCTAACCAGCAGACATATCTGCCCGCACATGCGTCGAATGGATTCGACGCATGCACGGAAATGTTTTTCTTCCTGGTGCGGTGACGTGGCGGCATCAACGTCACCGCCACGTCACTGCGCTGTCTGCCAGCGGGGATTTTGGTTTGATCGTGTGTACAGCGATCAAACCAAAATGGTTGCGCTGCACTATTTATTTTTGTGGATCACAGTTCAAGGTATTGTGGAATTGCCTAAGTGTTTTAGCTTGCAACCTTTTTTATTGTTTTGTTTTTATGTATATACGTTTTTTTTACATTCATATGCAGATTAATTTACACATTCTTTTTTCATTTATATGCATCAGCTAATAGTTTTTCTTTGCTTTGAACTACTTGGAGTAATTATGAGATTGTTAAAATATTTGGCCTTCTATGGTAATGTTATGTACCTAAGACATGAAATATTATACTTAGCCCTGTAACTTGTTTATTGGCTCGTAAAGGAATGCATTTTCACCTGTAAACTTCTTTGTTAGCTGACCCTAAGACCTTTCCCCTCTTAGTAAGCTATTTTTCACCTCTGCATTATTAACATTTGTCTAATTTAAACTTGCCTTCAGTGCTTGCTCTTACGATTGTCTGGCCATTGGCGACAGGAATTTGTATAACATGAAAATATGTTGCTAAACTGGCATGTTAGAGCACAACAGCGTTTATACAGTATATATACTTAGAAGTTACAAGTTTAGGGCCGGTTCATACCATAGCTGCCCATGAAACGCACAGGAATGCGCTGTGCATTCCTGTATGATTCACACTGCATGCAAAATGCACTCCATTTGCAATCTGCAGCGGGTATCATTCTAAAGTTATCCACACCCCAAACACAGCTCATGCACAGCTCAGACCGCATTTATGGTCCACGCTATGGGACATGGTGCAGTGACTCTCATGTGCATGCGTGGGAGTGACGTCACTGTAACCCAGCCATTTAAGCGACCAAAGATTTGGAGTCTGGGTAACATGGAAGACCATGGACCAGAGAAAGCTGTGACAGTCCAGCACTGGATGGCTCCATCAGTAGGAAGGTTTCTCATAATGTACCAGGCATGGACTGGCCATAGGGACTACAGGGAGTTTCCCGGTGGGCCGATGGCTCAGTGGGCCGTTTTCAATGACAGCCTGTCACAGTATTGGCTGCGCAGCTCCCCCCCCCCCCCCCTTAATGTAGTGATGTGAGAAGAATGAGGAAAATACAGAGGAGAATAAGTGAAATAATAAAAGAGGTGAGTGAGGACTCCTTATGTTATGCTACTTATGTTTTTTTTGCACAATTGTTTATATACTGTTTATATACTGTTTTTGTTCTTGTTTGCAAACATAAAGTGGGCCGGTCTGGATAAAGTCCAGGGCCAAATTTTGGTCTCAGTCCATCCCTGTAATGTACTAGTATTATCACGTACCTGGTGAGGATTGGAATCTTGTGGAGGCCTCTCTTGCACCTCCCACCCAACTAGTGTTGCCAACCTACCAGATTGAAATTTACTGGCACGACACCCAAAATTTACTGGTGCAGCCACCTTTTTACTGGCATTTCACAAAAGTTACTAAATTAAATTTTTTGCAAATTTCAGTATTTAGGCTACAAACAAGTACGCTAGGCAAAACAGTGCGGAAAATAAGTATTTGAACACCCTGCTATTTTGCAAGTTCTCCCACTTGGAAATCATGGAGGGGTCTGAAATTGTCATCGTAGGTGCATGTCCACTGTGAGAGACATAATCAAAAAAAAAAATTCCAGAAATCACAATGTATGATTTTTTTAACTATTTATTTGTATGATACAGCTGCAAAGAAGTATTTGAACACCTGAGAAAATCAATGTTAATATTTTGTACAGTAGCCTTTGTTTGCAATTATAGAGGTCAAACGTTTCTTGTAGTTTTTCACCAGGTTTGCACACACTGGAGGAGGGATTTTGGCCCACTCCTCCACACAGATCTTCTCTAGATCAGTCAGGTTTCTGGGCTGTCGCTGAGAAACACGGAGTTTGAGCTCCCTCCCGCCACGCCAGAACCTTGATATGCTTCTTACAGAGCCACTCCTTGGTTATCCTGGCTGTGTGCTTCGGGTCATTGTCATGTTGGAAGACCCAGCCTCGACCCATCTTCAAAGCTCTAACTGAGGGAAGGAGGTTGTTGCCCAAAATCTCGCAATACATGGCCCCGGTCATCCTATCCTTAATACAGTGCAGTCGCCCTGTCCCATGTGCAGAAAAACACCCCCAAAGCATGATGCTACCACCCCCATGCTTCACAGTAGGGATGGTGTTCTTGGGATGGTACTCATCATTCTTCTTCCTCCAAACATGGTTAGTGGAATTATGACCAAAAAGTTCTATTTTGGTCTCATCTGACCACATGACTTTCTCCCATGACTCCTCTGGATTATCCAAATGGTCACTGGCAAACTTAAGACAGGCCTTGACATGTGCTGGTTTAAGCAGGGGAACCTTCCGTGCCATGCATGATTTCAAACCATGACGTCTTAGTGTATTACCAACAGTAACCTTGGAAACGG
This sequence comes from Rana kukunoris, assembly GCA_029574335.1. Lineage (NCBI taxonomy): Eukaryota > Metazoa > Chordata > Amphibia > Anura > Ranidae > Rana > Rana kukunoris. Next base: position 193,573,772 of record CM056054.1, read on the forward strand.
TGTTCCCAGCTCTATTCAGGTCATTGACCAGCTCCTCCCGTGTAGTCCTGGGCTGATTTCTCACCTTTCTTAGGATCATTGAGACCCCACGAGGTGAGATTTTGCATGGAGCCCCAGTCCGAGGGAGATTGACAGTCATGTTTAGCTTCTTCCATTTTCTAATGATTGCTCCAACAGTGGACCTTTTTTCACCAAGCTGCTTGGCAATTTCCCCGTAGCCCTTTCCAGCCTTGTGGAGGTGTACAATTTTGTCTCTAGTGTCTTTGGACAGCTCTTTGGTCTTGGCCATGTTAGTAGTTGGATTCTTACTGATTGTATGGGGTGGACAGGTGTCTTTATGCAGCTAATGACCTCAAACAGGTGCATCTAATTTAGGATAATAAATGGAGTGGAGGTGGACATTTTAAAGGCAGACTAACAGGTCTTGGAGGGTCAGAATTCTAGCTGATAGACAGGTGTTCAAATACTTCTTTGCAGCTGTATCATACAAATAAATAGTTAAAAAAATCATAAATTGTGATTTCTGGATTTTTTTTTTTGGATTATGTCTCTCACAGTGGACATGCACCTACGATGACAATTTCAGACCCCTCCATGATTTCCAAGTGGGAGAACTTGCAAAATAGCAGGGTGTTCAAATACTTATTTTCTGCACTGTATATATTAAGGTAAAAAAAAAAAAACATATTTTTGTTACTTTAGATATAATAAGGGCAAATTATTTAGTCACATCACCCCCTGCCTCCATCCCCCTCTGCCACCAACACGCCCTGCCTTCACCCCCCTCTGCGGTGCCACAATCTCCTCCTGCCCCCAATCTCCCTCCAATCTCTCCCCTGCCTCCAATCTCTCCCAGGCCCCCTGCCTCCAATCACCCCCTGCCTCCATTGTCCCCTACCTCCATCCCCCTCTGCGGTGCCACCAACAACCCCTGTCTCCATCCCCACCCTCTTCGATGCCACCATCCCCCTTTGCAGTGCCACCAACACTCCCTGCCTCCAATCACCCCCTGCCACTAACACCTCCTTCCTCCAATCTCCCCAGGCCCCCTGCCTCCATCATCCATTGAGGTGCCCCCAACAACCCCTGTTTCCATCGCCCACCCTCTGCGGTGCCACCATCCCCTTCTGTGGTGCCACCAACACCCCCTGCCTCCATTGCCCCCTGCCTCCATCCCCCTCTGTGGTGCCACCGCAGCCACCATCACCCCCTGCCTCCAATTACCCCCTGCCTCCAATCTCCATGCGCAGTTCCAAGCCGAACCGATCTCAGCTATTTTTAGTGGCACATTTCCGCAACCAAGGACATTTACGAACAGGGGAAAAAAGTTTTTACGAACTGTCCGTAAAAATACGGACAGTTGGCAACACTGCACCCAACACTTCTGAAGGTGGAGACAGAGAGTGTAAGGGCAAGGAGTGGCACAAGTGCCATAGTAGCTAGCTGATGATGTTCACTCTGTAGAGTGGGTAGAGCTAGTAGTTGCAGTCCTAAGAACCAGAGCTGTATTCTGGCCTAGGCCAACAAGGCCCAGGCCTAGAGCAGCACTTTGCAGGGGGGCAGCACGAAAAGAGTCCCCGCCGGCTTGCGCTACACTGTTAGGAAAATTAGTCTAGCCCCCCCCAAAAAGCGGCCACGCTGCTTCTGGTATGCGGGCGGCCGCCATTCCGCAACTGTGGGGGGGGGGGGGGGGCGCTTCCAATTTTGACTGTTTTATCATCCTGGACCACAAACCTTCCTCATTGTGCTATATGTTTCTGCTGCACCATCTACTTAAAGTAGAACTATAGGCAACACTTTTTTTTTAATTTTGGATAGAGTAAGGGAGGGTTATAGCCCCTGTCAGTTTATTTTTTACCATCCCTGTCCCATTGTGAAGATTTCCCTTCACTTCCTGCTATATGGGCATCCAGGAAGTAGGAGAAAATCTAAGTAAATTAAGGGAATCCATTGCCCCCCCCCCCAGGTCCTCACTTGAAAATTTCAGGGCAAGTCTTAAACAACACAGGGTGTGGCCGTAACAGGAAGGGGTGGGTCATATTTAAATTAGGGAGTGCACGAGTTTAGTCAGGCCTAGGGCAGCACAAAACCTAAATACACCTCTGCTAAGAACAGGATGCAAGAGCAGCTTGGCATCAGAGTGAGACTGAAGCAGACAAGCAACAAAGCAAGCACAGGAGGCAGGCTAAGGTTAGTAACAGGCAGGCAAAGCAGTACAGAGTCAGCAGGCAGATCAGGTCCAGAAAACAGGCCAAACAGAGCAGTTAGGTAACAGAGCAAGAGCGAGAGCAGAAGCGAAGTCCGAAGGCAAGCCAGTATTCATACCCCTTGAAATGTTTCACATTTTGTTATGTTACAACATAAAATATAAATGTAAATGTATTTGTAGCAATATGGACTACAATCATAAAGCAGCGTACCTTCCAGTATCTCAAAGCATCGCCTGTCCCTCAAGTGATAAGTGTATCAGGCATCATCATATTTGTGTGCTAAACAAAAGGATTGTGGGATGAATAGTGCTCCCACATCAGAAAATTGTTTTGCACGATTGTTTTGCATGGATTTGCACGATTGTGTGCCAGGACTACATATGCCAAGGATCTTTGTCACCATTGAGGAGTTTGCTGGGAGTTGCTATAAAAGATGCAAAAGTCCATGCGGAGCTCTCTTCCTCTCGGGCCTGACACAAGATGGATCTATCTGTGCATAAAGAGATTGGTCGTAGAGTACCACCGACCAACCTATACCTGTGGGGCCTAGCTCTGCTCAGCTCTTTTCTTTTTATTAGGCTTCCTTTCTTTTATTTTTACCTGGTGATCTGGCCAGTAAGTCTGCATTTCAAGAGACCAAACTGGCAGGCAGCGTGGTGCAGCGGCTCGGCTCCGAGTCCTCTCCTCCATGGCGGCTTCCTGCTCCTCCCCCTAGGCATCCGATAGGATCGCCTGCCCTTTCAGCCAATCGGGTGCTGCTTCCTAATTGGCTGGGAGGAGGATCAGTGTTACAACAGAGAATATGGATTCGCTGTTGCAACATGCCTGTTTGGGCTTGGACCCAACCCCACCCTAAATTGAAGACTAATAGAGCCTCTGACTCTAATCGGTACTTCAAAAAAAAAGCCCCCCGCATTAGAATCCATTCTTCGCTGTCCTTAAAGGAGTGGACACATTGATAGGGGAGGTGGCGATGGAGGGGGGGGAGCAGTACCCGTGCGCCCTTAATGGACTTTTTCCCAAAAAGAAAAGAATATTGCTGTACCTGTAATTGCTTAAAAAGTGTGAGTTGGAATTTGGCTTCTAATTGTCCGACCGTCCAAAATGCGGTGACATAAAACACTATGACGAGCCGAAAAAAATTAAGTTCAATGCATCCGAGCATACATCGACTTGATTCTGAGCATGCAGGGTTTTTTTCTCCGTCAGAGTTGCATACAGACGATTGGAATTTCCTATCGTTTTATTTTTTTTCATCGGAAAAAAAAATAAAACATGTTCTATTTCTAAACACTGACAGAAAAAAGTCAGTTGAGGCACACACATCTGACCTTTTTCATCGGAAATAAAGATCGTGTGTACGCGGCATAACACTCATCTGCTATGACATCCAACACTCATGCCGCGTACACACGACCGTTTTTAATGTCATGGGAAAAACATTTTTCTCGACGTGATTCTTGTCAAGCCGGCCTTGCATACACACGATCATGAAATAAAAAAGTGCGGTGACGTACAACACGTACAATGGCACTATAAAGGGAAAGTTCCATTTAAATGGCGCCACCCTTTGCGCTTGATTATGCAAATTTTGCTTCTCTTAACTTGCTTCTGAGCATGTGCATTTTTTTCCCGCTGTTCACGGCGTGAAAAACGACGAGAAGAAATAGAGCAGGTTCTAAATTTTTAATGCCCATTTTTCATGTCGTGGAAAATGCTCTGGAGCCTACACACGATCGTTTTTAATGACCAATTTAAAAAATTGCATTTTTCTCGTCATGAAAAACGGTCGTGTGTACGCGGCATCACACTTCATCCAGAGTGTAGATACCTCAACCACTTAAGACCCGGACCATTATGCAGGTTAAAGTGGAGTTCCACCCATTTTTTTATGTTTGTCTGTGCTGCATGCCCTAATCTCATAGTGTTCAGAATGGACCATTTTTATTTATTTTGTTGCTTGTAAATACCTTTATTTTGTAGTCCTTCATTACTTCCTCATCCTTATTAGCCTAGGCCAGTGATGGTGAACCTTGGCTCTCCACTGCAGAGTGCATGAGCATCATGGGAAATGTAGTTCCAAAACATCTGGAGAGCCGAGGTTCCCCATCACTGGCCTAGGCTATTAAGTCACAAGGCTATTTGCAAGGGTTTCTGGGATAGGCATCATGTTTCCCAGTAGTCCTTGCAAACCTGACTGAAACCTATTACATTGCTTGTGCAGCACTGAGCATGTGCGAGATATGCAAAGCTGAAATCCAGGAAGTCATACAGTCTGGCTTCATGATGCCCACACTTAAGATGGCCACGGTCTATTTCTAGATTATATGCTGTAACAACCTAACAAAACGGACCTTAGTTTACAGACTAACTTTACTAGAATACATTAAGCTTGTGTATTACAGGGGCATTTATATTTAAAAAGTGAAATTGTGGGTGGAACTCCCCTTAAAGGACCTTGCCCCTTTTTGCGATTCGCCACTGCGTCGCTTTAACTGACGATTGCGCGGTCGTGCGACGTGGCTCCCAAACAAAATTGGCATCCTTTTTTTCCCACAAATAGAGCTTTCTTTTGGTGGTATTTGATCACCTCTGCGGTTTTTATTTTTTGCGCTATAAAACAAAAGTAGAGTGACAATTTTGAAAAAAAATCAATATTTTTTACTTTTTGCTATAATAAATATTCCCAAAAATATATATAAAAAACGTTTTTTTCCCTCAGTTTAGGCCGATAGATATTTTTCTACAAATGTTTGGTAAAAAAAAAATCACAAAAAGCGTTTATCGATTAGTTTGCGCAAAATTTATAGCGTTTACAAATTAGGGGATAGTTTTATTGCATTTTTATTAATAATTTGTATTTTTTACTACTAAAAATCAGCGATTTTTTTCCATGACTGTGACATAATGGTGGACACATCGGACAATTTTGACAAATTTTTGGGACCATTGTCATTTTCACAGCAAAAAGTGCTATAAAAATGCACTGATTACTGTGAAAATTACAATTTCAGTTTAGAGTTAACCACTAGGGGGCACTGTAGGGGGTTAAGTTTGACCTCATATGTGTTTCTAACTGTAGGGGGTGGGGCTGTAACTGTGACATCATTAATCGTCTTTCCCTATATCAGGGATTAGACGATCAATGACAGCGCCACAGTGAAGAACAGGGAAGGTGTGTTTACACACACACACCTCTCTCCGTTCTTCAGCTCCGGTGACCGATCACAGGACACCGGCGGCGATCGGGTCCGTAGTCCCGCGGGCACGGTCACAAAGCATAGGGCCGGGTCGCGAGCGCTCCGCCGGTGGCGTGCTCGCGACCCCACGGCTGAGCTTAAAGAGACACGTACAGGTACGTGATTGTGCCCAGCCGTGCCATTCTGCCAACGTATTTCGGCGTGAAGGGGTCCTTAAGTGGTTAATACAGAAGATGTACTACTGGCTTGATCACAGGTGATAACAGAGGGAAAACAGCCTAAAAAAATAAAACGAATGCAATCACCATATCTAAAGGGATAGTAAGCTGCAATATACTACATTTTTGGTTTTGGGCTTAATACCGCTTTAAATATAAATAGAACTTTGTGGACTTGGTGAAGGGCTGTAGGTATTCTGTAAGTTACATAGAGCGTATAAGTAACATCTATTAGTTATCTGACAACCAAGAATGCTTTCAATTCCTTTTTTGCTTGCAGACAGACCTAAATGGCCCCGAAGCATGTAACATATTGTAGTTAGGGAACAAATGTAATTTCATGTAACATGAACTGAAACATTTACAGATCACCAGTTGTTACAAGCAGACAAAATATTACTGTCAGTTTTCTGTACATCCACACGTTTCATCTTTGATTTTTTTTTTTTTTTTTTTTTATTATAATTTTTTTTTAAAAGAGTACATTTTATGACACAACAAAATGTAACTATAGTTATTTCAAGAACAGGTAGTGTCTGCACTTTCTTTGGCTGGGAAAAATTCCACAACTGTACTAAATTAGGACTCTAAAATACTACGGGGGACGGACTGATGGTGAATTTATATGCCTGCAATAACAAACCTGATTGGCCCAGATCAGGTCCGAATATGGATATTTGTGCGCTGCTTTAAGGTCCACTGGGCTTCTCAGTTTACCGTCAATATGCTAATTTTAACCACTTGCCGACTGCCTAACGTAGAGAAAACAACGGCAGAATGGCACAGGCAGGCAAAGCAATGTATAGGTACATCGCTTTGAATTTGCCGCAAGCTCCGTGACCGTGCCCGCGAGACCCGTGGACTCAATGTCAGACGGTGTCCTGCGATCCTGTCACAGAGCGGCAGAACGGGGAGATGCCTATGTACAAGGCATTACCCCGTTTCTGCCTAGTGACAGGACAGTGATCTACTGCTCCCCATCATCAGGAGCAGTGATTACTGTTGTACCACTTGTAGCCTAGCCCCCTCACAGTTCGAATCACTCCCTAAGGGAACACTAAACCCCTTCCTCACCCCCTAGTGGTTCACCCCCTTCACTGCCAGTGTCATTTACACAGTAATCGGTGCCTTTTTATAGCACTGATCGCTGAATAAATGACAATGATTCCAAAAATAGTGTCAAAAGTGTCTAACGCAATATCGCAGTCACAATAAAAATCGCTGATCGCCGCAAAAAAAAAATGCCATAAAACTATCACCTATTTTGTAGACTCCAACTTTTTTTTTTTTTACCAAAAGTATGTAGAGGAATACATATTGGCCTAAACTGAGGAAAACATATATTTATATATATATATATATATATATATATATATATATATATATATATATATATATATATTTTTTTTTGGGGGGGGGGGGTTATTAATTATAGCAAAAAGTAAAGAATATTGCTTTTTTTTTTCAAAATTGTTGCTCTTTTTTTGTTTGTAGCGCAAAAAATGAAAACAGCTGAGGTCTATTTGTGTGAAAAAGAGGACATCAATTTTGTTTGGGTGCAATGTCGCACGACCGCGTAATTGTCAGTTAAAGAAGTGCAGTGGTGAATTGAAAAAACTGGCCTGGTCATTGGGCAGCCAATTCTTCTGGGGCTGAAGTGGTTAATATTAGAATATACAATATATGCTGCTACTAAACAGGTTAATTTAGACTGAACTGTGAAATTTGATTATGGAGGCTATAGGTATAGAAATCTGCTGCAGATGCTGTAGGTCTATCACAAGCCAAGATGATTCTGGACACATGACTCAACCCTTCTTGGTTGATAGGAAACAATAGGAACACCGAAAAAAGAAATTGCATCATAACCATGTAGTATCATAGGTGTGCGCAGCCTGTTGCATTAGGGTGTGCACCTGAAAGCTCAAAAAACACTGTACAGATCTCTCACTGTGTCCATTCATAGAGTGAAGGGGCCAGTAAATTATATTACCCTTTCCCCCACTCATCCTGAAATATCATCTATGTGTGCCCACTGCAGTAGCCAATGGCAGAGGAGGGAAGCCAGCCATGCTGTGGGAGGGGCAGCAGGGGGAATCTGCACTGCAGGGAGTGATAAGGGTGTGCCTGGGCACACCTGGGACACCCTGTGCGCACGCCTATGTGTAGTGTCTTTAGGAAGAACTTTACATTACCACTTGCCATCCAAGGCAATTTTGACATGTTTCTCATACATATTAAATTATCTTTTTTTTTGTTAGAACTCCCAAACATTAAACATTTTCTAAAAACAGAGGCCCCAAAGAATAAAACAGTGGTTGTTGCAATTTTTTACACATATTGCATGATATTTGCGCACCTGTTTATAAAACGCAAATGTTCAGGAAGAAATATATCCACATTTTTGGTAAAGTATAAATGATGTTGCATCAGTAAATAGATACCAAACATGTCAAGATTTAAAATTGCGCACGCCTGTGAAATTGTGATAAATTATGGAACCTAAAATTGTTAATTGGTGATGATTTAGCATTAACCTCCCTGGCGGTAGGATTATGTCAGATTTTTGATGCTGAAAGCGGTACAATTGTTTTGCATGGAAATTTGGCGTTTTATATTGTAGGCCTGTATTTCTTAGGAATAACTCACTTAAATCTGACCAAACAAAAGTCTAATAGGCATCCCGGGTATGATAAAGTTTAAAACACAAAATCATAAAGGTGAAAAATGATGATGATGATTTATTTTAGCTTTCTAAATTCTACAGTTTGCCTTTAAGTGATCTGTCTTTTTTGAAAACTACATTCAGATGCTTCATGGGCTGTATGAGAGAAAGGGTCTCAGCTCAGAGTCCTGCTGAGGAGGCACTGATAAGCATCATTGATAGGTGGCACTGATAAGCAAAGATAGGCGGCACTGAAAGGCAGCACTGATGGTCACTGATAGGGGTATTAATATGCACTGATAGGTGGCATTCATAGGCAGCACTGATGGGCAATGATAGGCAGCATTAATAGGCAGCACTGATGGGGATGCGCACTGTTACTTAGATCACTGATGATCAGTGGCATGATTATCAGTGGAAACAAATTAAGGCCTCCTGTCGGCAGAAATAGCCCCCCCTCCCGCAGTCACCTGCTGAAGTTCTCCCTACCACTGTTTTTATCTTTGCTCATCATTAAATGCTAGTGTCCTAGCGACCAATGCAATAGGAGACTGTAATGTAGGGATGAGCCGAACACCCCCGCATTCGGTTCGCACCAGAACCGTCGAACGGTCCGATCGCTCGCACGAACATTTAAAACCCCATTGAAGTCTATGGGACTCAAACGTTCGAATTCAAAAACGATCATTTTAAAGACCAATATTCAAGTTATTGTTGGAAAACGTCTTTCAGAACCCGGGTCTTGCCCCAGGGAACATGGATCAATGGAAAAAAGTCTTAAAAACGGTAGTTTCGTTTCACTCGAATTTGCCGCGAACAATCGTTTTTGTTCGAAATTTGACGAACGATTGAACAGACAATGTTCGAGTCGAACATACGTTTGTTTCGAACGCGAAGCTCATCCCTACTGTAATGTAAGAGGACTGGATGGAACACTCTTGATGTAAAAGGAGGCACTGATATAAAGGAGGGACTCTGATATAAAGAGGGATTTGTTAAGTAGTTCATTACTATTAATGGAAGCTTTATAGGGCAGGGACAGTTCAGATTGAATGAGCAGAGACATGATTGGCCTGCAGTGAGGGCAGGTAGGGAAACCTACTATGAACTGTGAGGAGAGAACTGCTGGAGAAAATTATGTAGGCTGTGAGATGCCAGAGAATGTAGTGTGGATTGTTGGGGTGACATGCAATCTAGACAATGGTGTAAGAGCTGCCAGAGAAGGCAACGTGAATGGCAGGGTAGACCTGACAGAAATCATAATGTAGTTTGGATGGGAGGATTAAAATGGCAAAGATCATCAACAGGAGGGTGGAGTAAGCTGCTTGGAAGAGTGGGTTAGTTTTCCTTTTGGAGCTGCAAAATGTGTATGAGAATAGCAGAACCATGGAGAGCTCCAGCAGGTATTGGTACCACCTGTCTTTCTCTAAACATGGCCCAGCTTTGGGCCTAAGGCCCCTTTCACACAGGCGGGTGTTCTGCCGCAGTTAAAAGCATGTTTTGTTATTTTGAAAATGAGAGAATCCTGGCACAGCGTTCACTTGCAGTTGTACATTGCGATTAGCTGCGTTTATGTGCGGCTGCGTTGGAACATTCTTGCCATTTCTGTTCCATTGCTTTCTGTTGTTTTTCTTTCCTTGTTGCCGCTGCCATCTGCAGGTGACATAGTACACTGCAGATATATGAAGATAGCTGCATTAAATTGTTCCCGGACGCAGTGAAATAATTTTTTTTCTATTCCCACAAAACCCCATGTAATGACACCGTTGCTAAATGCAGTGTGTGAAAGGGGACATAGGAAAGCATTGTCTGAGTCTAGCTGTGGTAGATAACTTGATCTATCCGCAGCTATAAGCTGAATTCTATCCGCCCGTGTGAAAGGGGCCTTAACCAGCCATTCAGGAGAATACTTCTGTGGACGCAGCCTATGGATAAGGATATAGACAGGATTATTGAACTCTTTGGAAGAAATGTCAATGTTTGAATATTTTACCATTATTTGGACCCTCTAATGCCATTTTACCATTTAGTTTCCCAACTGGACATTCCATTAATGGGCAAGCTGGGATGAAAATAATGCCAACTGGGCATTCCATTAATGGGCAAGCTGGGATGAAATAATGCCGACTGGGCATTCCATTAATGGGCAAGCTGGGATGAAAATAATGCCGACTGGGCATTTCATTAATGAGCAAGCTGAGATGAATATAATGTATGGTGTGGGTCTACCTTATGGGGCTTGTGAACAGTGGATGTTTTTTTCCTGTGACCCTCAGGGTGTCAGAATGTGGAGGATTAAGCTGCTGTCCTGGATCGTATAGAACTGGCTGTGGAAGCTTTCAGCACATTGTCTTTGTACAGACACAGGTGAACCAGGGAAATTACCCATGAACTGACTACTTCTGTTTTGGGCCACATGGTCATTCACTACATGACAGGTTGCAATATGGTGAGTACCCCAGCTAAAGGGGCAAGGTAACCCAACTTCCCATGCTCATGATCCAAAGTAAAGCCACTATTTTAATCCCTTCCTTACCGGGCCATAATCATATGCCGCTGCCGTCATATGACGTCTTTTCTTCTCGGCCATCTAGGGTGTGTGCGCCCGCGACACCACTCGTGACCCAGTGTGCGCGCCCGGTGGCCGTGATGTCTGCCGGGCACCCACGATTGCTGGAGATCACGGCAGGAGTGTGGATCCTGTCAGAGGTAAGGAGACTGATGTGTATTCCCAGTACAGAGGAACACACATCGATCTCCTCCCCTTTCGAGTCCCCCTACAGTAAGAACCACTGCCAGGGAACATATTAACCCCTTCAGCGCCCCCTAGTATTAACCCTTTCATGCCAGTCACATTTAAACCGTAATCAGTGCAGCTTTATAGCACTAATCGCTGTATAAATGTGAATGGTCCCAAAAACATGTCAAAAGTGTCTGATATGTCCACCGTAATGTCACGGTCACAATAAAAATGCCATAAATCTATCTCCTATTTTAAAGACGTTATACCTTTTGCGCAAACTAATCAATATACACTTATTGTGATGTTTTTTACCAAAAATATGTAGAAGAATACATATCGGTCTAAACTGAGGACAAAATGTTTTTATTTTTTTAATTGTGATATTTATTAAATCAAAAAGTAAAAAAAAAGGTGTTTTTTTTTTCAAAATTGTCGCTCTTCTTTTCTTTATAGCGCAAAAAATAAAAACCGCAGAGATGATCAAATACCATTAAACGAAAGCTCTATTTGTGGGGAAAAAACAAAGATTTCATTTGGGTACAGTGTTCCATGCCGCGCAATTGTCATTCGAAGTGCAACAGTGCTAAAAACTAAAAATTGGTCTGGGCAGGAAGGGGGTGAAAATTCCCTGTATGGAAGTGGTTAAATACCTAAAGTACCTATCTTTTTTTTTTTGTTGACTAATAAAATCAGTATATACCCAAGAAGCGGTGTAAAGAAATTTAACAAGAAAACACTAGTGTACAACTGTAAAGTGTAATTAACCCTCTGCACCTGGGCAATTTAGGGACTTATCCATCTGGAACTGGAATTGTCATCAATCGCTCACATATTTTACCCGTCAAATGTCAACAATGGAGATCCCCCAACTGAAGCCATAAAAGACACCTTCAACATCCATCAGAAATTGTCAATTTATAATGTTAATGATGTCATCTGTAAAACTGTATTAGGATATCATTGTCTAAGTCAAGATTAGGCTACAGAACAAGGTGAACACACTTTTCCACACATTGTCCTCAGGCAAAATCTTCAACTAACACCTGGAAAGTGTCTAAAATACAGGGTATGAAACATATCAATATAGATATCAAGGATATACAGTATGTAACAGCTGGAAAGTTTCTTGTAAGAAAATGAGACATACCTTGGTTTAAAAGCTGCAAAGTGTCAATTGGATTCATTAGCGTATTTATCGGCGTATAACACGCACAGGCGTACAACACGCACCCTAACTTTTAAGAGGGAATTTTCAGGAAAATATTTTCCACAGCCCCCTGCGTATAACACGCAGGCACAGTTTACCCTCTATTTTCAGGGTAAAAAAGTGAGTGTTATACGCCAACAAATACAGTAATTAGAAGACACCCTATTTTCCAAAATAAAGAAATGTTATAATTTGGAGTAAACAGCTGCATGGGTCCCATTTACAAGATACATGAGCTGTGTGTTAGTGGGCGTCCTGACACTCCTGCTCGCCCACTCCCCCCTCAAGAGGCTTTCTCCACACCAGGGAGAAAGCCTTGCATTACTGTGTGTACTTACAGACAGAAGAAGAGGAAGTGAGGATTTCTCAGAAGAAATAAGGACATTTAAAAGCAAAATGGAAGGATGAGGTAAGTGAAGGAGGACTGCACTAAGGTAAAGGAAGCTATTTAGGGGGAAAAAAATTGTACCTTTACCACCCCTTTAAAATACACATTTGTGAACATTTTTTTTTTCCACTAAACTCTTTTAAAACCTGCAGTATTTTTTTCCTCTTTTAAGTACAGCCCCCTGCAGTAACTCATTTTTGCCCCTAGATGTCCTCAGTCTTCTGGGTTGAATAATGCCCCATATCAAGTTCAAATCGTCGTGGAACTGCCCATTGAGGAGTATCATGATGGCACTATGCACTTACATATAATGATGCAATAGAGCTGTGCTGACATCAGTGCTGCTCTCTTCGGGACTCTGTGTGTTGTGATGGACATAAATACACCTGAAAAAGGGCAAGTATGAAAGATAAAGAAATAGAAGAGAAGCCTCAGAGAGAGGGGAAGATGGGAGTATTAGAAGGCAGAAGGGAGAAGTCCAGAGTTGGGCTTGAGGCTGGGTTCACACTGGTGCAATCAAAGACATTACATGTGATTCGGCACCGCATTGCTGTGCAGATCACATACGATGTCTGTGCAATGCAAATTCGGTAATACAAAATGCATGGCTGAAAACGCATTGCATTTGCACCAAAAGGGTGCAGGACCCTTTTGTTTTATTCTGCACTAGAATCGAATCGCATGGGTGTTCACACATAGGCATTCTGATTTCTGCGCCATTTCAAAGTTTGCACTGTGATCTGCGAACCGGGGGTGTCATTACATTGACACCCGGAGCGGTTCGCAGTTGTCAGTGTAAACAGCCAGCCATTAAGGTGTGATCCACACAGGATTCCCCTCATTGCACCAGTGTGAACCGAGCCTTAAGAAATGTGGGGTCATTTCTCCATATGCAACCAGCTGATTAGATAATGAAAAAGTCATAATTTCTGTTTACTCTTTCTCCTCCTTTCCGTATTTTAAACAACAAACATGTCATACTTACCTCCACTGTGCAGTTCGTTTTGCACAGAGTGGCCCCAATCTTGCTGTTCTGGGGTCCCACGGCGGTTCTCGCGGCTACTCCCCGCAATAGCTAACCACCTCTGGAAAGCTCCCTCCTAAGGGGGTTAGCTTGCGGGCGCGCTCATGTGCCATACACTCGGCGTATATAGCCGCCGAGTGTATGACTCAGCCCCGCCCCAGCGGCTGCATCATTGGAATTGATTGACAGCAGCGGGAGCCAGTGGCTGCACTGATATCAATCTATCCAATCAAGGCAGAGACTCTGTGGAGAAGAGGACACTGGGGGCACGCAGAGCAGGTGAACTGGCCCAGGTAAGTAAAATGGGGGGAATGGGGGGCCCGTGATTGCCAGGTGTTGCATTAAGTTGAAAAAAACATGAACCTTTGCAACCCCGTTAAAGGGGTTGTAAACCTTCATGTTTTTTCACCTTAATGCATCCCCTGCATTAAGGTGAAAAAACACCTTGCAGTGTCCGGCCCCCCGTTTTACTTACCTGAGCCCAAAATTTCCGTTGGCATGTCCCTGCTGTCCTCTCCTCGAAATCCCAGCTTTGACTGGATAGATTGCCAGCTAATGGCTGCGCTGCTGTCAATCAAATCCAATAATGTGGGCGCCAGGGAAGGGGCCGAGTCATATACTCTGCGTCTATGGACGCCAATTGTATGTCACAGAAGCGTGCTCACAATGTAACCCCCTCTGGCTTCTGCTAGCTGGCTATCTAATGTGGGGAGGAGCCGCGAAAGCCCCCAGAAGAGGTTTGGCCCACTCTGTGCAAAACTAGCTGCATAGTGGTGGGACGTATAACGTGTTTGTTATTTTTATTTTTTTAAACAAAGCTTTATGCCCTGTACACAGGATCGGTTCGTCCGATGAAAATGGTGCAATGGACTGTTTCATTGGACGAACCGATCGTGTGTGGGCCCCATCGTTTTTTTTCCCCGTCGGTGAAAAAAATAGAACCCGTTTTAAAATTTTCTGATGGTTAAAAAAACGATCGCCTGTGGGGAAATCCATCGGTCAAAAATCCACACATGCTCAGAATCAAATCGATGCATGCTCAGAAGCATTGAACTTAATCTTTCTCTGCATGTCGTGTTTTACGTCACCGCGTTGGACACGATCGGATTTTTAACTGATGGTGTGTAGGCAAGACTGATGAAAGTCAGCTTCATCGGATATCTGATGAAAAAATCCATCGGTCCGTTTTCATCGGATGAACCGATCGTGTGTACGTGGCATTAGTATCACTTTAAGGCATTTTTTTATTTCGTTTTTGACACATGCTAGCTGTAGGTAACTTACAATATGAAAAATAACTAGACAGCTAGCTATTTTAGGAAGACAGCAATGACATCTTTCTTCATGTCTATGTTGTCAGAATCTACTGCCAATGACCATGAATGTAGTGAGGACTGGAGGACCAGCGTAGCCACAAATATTTTCTGGGTTTCAGACCCTGTACTACATATTGGCGTTGATTTACTAAAGGAAAATCCACTTTGCACTACAAGTGCACTTGTAAGTGCAGTTGCTGTAGATCTGAAGGGAAGCTCTGTTGATTTTATCATCCAATCATGTGCAAGCTAAAATGCTGTTTTTATTTTCCTTGCATTTCCCCCTCGGATCTACAGCGACTGCACTTCCAAGCGCACTTGTAGTGCAAAGTGGAGTTGCCTTTCGTAAATAACCCCCATTATCTCTCAGCTCTGTCACTGCAGAGGTGTTGGCAAGTGGCAACTAGTTGTATTTAGAGATTTCAACAGCTCCTCATTTTAAAGTGATAACCTGATGTCCTGCCGGATCACAGTTGTTTTAAGCTGGGATGGGCTGTCCAGACCATAGAATAGCTCAGAGCAGGGGATGTCCCTTCAGGCCACAGACACTTGGAAGAATAGAGGATTAAGGAGAATGGACAGAAATTAAAAGGTAAAAATGTAAAATAATGTTGCAAATTGCAATTGATTCTATATGATGGTTCATAGTTATTTAAACAATCGGTTAGCGCTATCCTAAAGCTATATACATCCTGTATAATAATAATAATCTACATGCGTCTTCATGAGCGGAGTATTTCTCCTGTGGCTTGTGACACTGACATGACTTGACCTCCGAACTTGCACGTCTGACAGTATGTCTGAAGAATGTGCTTTGAGGTCAAGCAGCTTACCTGCCTGGTCATGCTTTACTGTCGCAACAGGTCTATCCTTCACATTGTTATCTGAAAATGACTAATACAATTTACAAACACACGCTACTTCTTGTTTCCCCAGGAAAGTTATCATAGGACACCTGCAAAGCAGCCATTAGTTGGGTTATAGCAGATAATAGCTGTTATACAGTAAATATTTTATTACTGTCTGCATAGTTTGGCTGACATACCTCCTTTATCAAGTTGTACTTTGTCCTTCCTTCCGAATGCTGAACCTGAAGATGCTCTTATGGTGTCACAGCAGTGTTGGCAACCTACCAGATTGAAATTTACTTTAATGGTGCAGCAATACACTGAACACCCAGCACATTGCACAATGGCAGCAAAGGTGTCAGTGTTTTGCCTAATATGTCAACAATACAAAAAAATACCAGACCTCTATGTCACTATCAGGGTCACAAAGAGACTTTTGTCACCACTCATTTAATTGCCAACTTTTTGGACTTCACAGACCATTAAAATCTCTATTTTGAATGCCATGGACCACTAACTGTACATGCTCTTATACACACACAATGCACCAGCTCTCTGCCCCCCTCCCTCGGTATCACGCTCCAGAGGGTGCTCTGGTCTAAAGTTAATCTAAAAGAGTGCATAGTGGAACATGGTATATCAGAAGACCAGGGCCTGTAAAGCAATGTATAGCAGCTGGTCAATAAAGTATTGTATTTGGAGTAGGCGATGGGTCCTCTAGTAGTGAGGGTGTCAGTGTTCTGTCAGATCCCCAAAAGCAATCAGGACAAAACCCCAGGTACAGACTTAGCCACATGGTACAGGAGAGCTGGATGAGGTCTGCGCTAGGGGCATGAAAGGACCCCATTCTGTCAGTGGGAGTGAAGTGGCAGAGTTATATTGGACTGGTGAAGGGGGCATGGGCTCAGTAGGGTCCCTTCCTAAATGCAACACATTTTGGGGAAGGTGTGTATTAACACGGAATGACTTTGGACTTCAAGTTACTGCACATGGCTTCATCCCTAAGCTTGGGTTCTGGCTCAACGTTGACCTTGATGTGGCTACGGCCCTGCCTGGTCTTGGGCATTGATGAGCATGTACACGAGAGGAGAGAAGTGCTACCCCTGCGCGTGCAGGGTAAGTGGTGCCATCCACAAATAGATATAAGTTGTTTCCATATGTACGCAAGACTACACATATAGCAATTGTCCAAAAGGTGAATAAAGAGCTATACTGTAGACATTGGATCTTGGGTGAAGCATGCAGTGGTAACTTATCAATTGTGCATAGGTTGAAAGGTGGCTGAATCACTTGAATCTCTGATGGAGTGCAAGGAAGTACTGGTAACTTAGGCCCAGATTCACAAAGCACTTACGCCGAAGTAAGGGAAAATTTGCGCCGGTAAGTGCAAATGTGCGCCGGCCTATCTGTGCGTCTGACCCACAAACCAAAATACGCCTAAAAACTAGCCACCCTACACCGATGTAGCTTACATACGCCAGCGTAGCGCGGGCACACTTTTCGTCTGGACGCATGTTGCTGATCCCACTGATTAGGCATTCAAACATGCAAATGAGGGAAATACGCAGATTCGAACGTACGTGCGCCCGACGCATGCTACGCATAAGTTGTACGCCCGGCGTAAAGTTATTCCCCATAGATGAGGTGCAACCCGGCACCAGACATGCAAAGGTCTGCTTCAGAGAACACAGGCCGGTGTATTGGGCGTACGTTACGTTCACGGCGTACGTGGTAATCCGGCGTAACTTGGCAGTTTTCCCGGCGCGGTTGAGAGCATGCGCATAAGGGTGCAGTTTCATGCGTCCACGTCACAGCGCATGCGCAGTTTGTGATACGCCGGGCGTAAAGCACTGCACCATGCTCGGACTATCATTTGCATGGGGTCACGCCCACTTCCACCTAAGTCGGCCTGCGCCTTCGAAAAATACGCCACGCCGACGCAGCGTTGGGAGAAATAGCTTGCTGAATGCAGTGCTTGCCTCTCCGCGCTGCGTAGGCGTGGCATACGGCGTTTGCGCTACGCCGGCGTAATGTGCGCCCAACTCTGAATCTGGGCCTTAGTGTCTAAGCTGAGGCCAAAAAGCTCTTTGCCGGACTTCACCCAAAAGGGGAAGTTTCACTTGTTTGCATCCTCCTCTTTAACCACTTGCCTACTGGGCACTTACACCCCCTTCCTGGCCAGACCAATTTTCAGTGCTGCTGCACTTCGAATGACAATTGCACGGTCACGTAACGCTGCACCCAAATTAAATGTTGATAATTTCTTTTCACACAGAATAATTTTTTTTTTTTTTAACTAAAAAAGTTTTTCTTTGTTTTTGTTATAACATTTTGTAAATAAGTAAGTTTCCTCCTTCACTGATGGACACTGATAAGCTGCACTGATGAGGAGGCACCAATGAGATGGCACTGACGTTGGGCACTGATAGGCGAAACTAGTAAAATAGTAGAGCAAATGTATCAAAAAAACTAAAATTTATTTCTATTTACATAAAAATAAATAAATATAAAATGTCCACAGTAAAAGTAAGGTCACCGTTACACCAATATACATTCAAGATGCCAACATAATTGATGAATCATTGTTGATTTGCAGACACTTTAATCGCTACGCATATCACGGGACAACGCCCACTTCATCAGGAGACAGCCGCAATTGGTTTCTATGTGCATCCAAGGAAAGCCAAGTCAGTAGAAAAAATAAAATGTATTCAACATTTAGACCACTTTCACACCAAGGTGTTTTTCAGGAGCTTTTAGCATTTAAAAAAAAAAAAAAAAGCGCCTGTATCTGCAATCCCAATATGAAAGCCCGAGAGCTTTCACACTGAGGCGCTACACTGGCAGGGCATCAAAAAAAGTCCTGCAAGCAGCTTCTTTTCAGCGCTTTAGGAGCATCGAATACACCGCTCCTAAAGCACCCCTTTCCCATTTAGACAATTTTTTTAACGCAAAGGCGCCTGAAAAACGCCCTGGTGTGAAAGGGGTCTTAGTGGAGCTTTACTAGCGTTTTTCAGGCGCTGGCAGTGTGAAAGGACTCTGAAAGCACTCAGGCTTTTACATTGGGATTGCAGATGAGGCTTCTTTCTGGCGCTTTACAGGTTATTTTTTTAACGCCAAAGCACTTGAAAAAAGCCCCAGTGTGAAAGGGGTTTTAGTATGGAAACGAAAAACTGAATAGATGTCCACGATGCATCATACAGCAATGGTCGGGGGTGAAACCGGTTATCATCTGGGCTGTGGCTCTCAGCATGGTAAGCTGGGGTCAGGGCCGTCATTTTGTGCCCAATAATGGAGCACATCCTGAAGAAATGTTTCACTTTCTCAGCAACCTGAAATGAAAAAAAGGACAGAGACAAGAATGTCATTTGAAGTAGGAAAAGGAGGACGACTGGAAGGAGCACCGGGGATTTCACACAAAGGAAGCAATGCAACAGGATTCTTTATAGCACAAGTACATGGCTACACAGACACACAATCAGCAATATGAAATGCTGGGGTAACACACACTTTAACCACTTAAGCCCCGGACCATTTGGCTGGCCAAAGACCAGGCCACTATTTGTGATTCGGCACTGCGTCACTTTAACCGACAATTGCGCGGTCGTGCGACGTGGCTCCCAAACAAAATTGATGTCGTTTTCCCCCCACAAATGCATTAACCCAGCACTGGTGTCAGCAAATGCATTATTAACCCTCAGGGCACAGATCTACCCCCCCCCCTTCCGCGGCACCCCCCACCCGGCCTACAGGCCATTTATAACCGATCCGTGGTCCAGTACTTTGAGACCCCTGCTCATGAGCATCAGGAGTGGGAAAATTTACTTTTTTTCTTTTTTTTATTTGGTGGTGGGTCATAATAATAAATATATATTCAGCCAATATAAAAAAGGAGGATTTTTCTTCTACTAATAAGGACATTTTCCTGGCACTACAAAGGGCACAAACAGCAAACAATGCCCACATACGAGACATCAGGAGTGCCATTTTTATTTGTTGAGAAGGTCATGGTAATGACATAAAAACATACTATTAAATTAATTTTAAAATAAAGTTAACCACCAAATAAAAGCCCAGATGGTTCTGACAAGAAACAAGGTGCAAGTCACCTGGGGAACCTCAAGATTTTGCATTCTTTTATAAGGTGCCATGACTAAAAAAGTCTAGAAATACTGGAAAAGGAAGCAACATGGTCATTCCTCATGGAGTTTAGTAAATACAAGGGATTTACTAAAGACAAATACACTGCACTTCACAAGTGCAGTTGCTCTGATCGTTTCCGAGAGGCAGAGCGACGGTCTGTCTATGTACACAAGGCAGATCACCGTTCTGCTAGTAGAGGAGACAGAGATACTGTGTTTCTGCCAAGCAGAAAGACGGATCTCTGTCTTCTACCAGCCAAAGCACCCTCCCTCACAGGAGCACATTTAACCCTTTGATTGCCCCAAAAAGTGTCACCTAGTGTCAGATTTGTCTGCTGCAATGTCACAGTCCGGCTGAAAACAAAATCATTGGTGTCACTGGGAGATATTCTGCCCCCAATCATTGGTGTCACTGGGAGATATTCTGCCCCCAATCATTGGTGTCACTGGGAGATATTCTGCCCCCAATCATTGGTGTCACTGGGAGATATTCTGCCCCCAATCATTGGTGTCACTGGGAGATGCCCCAATCATTGGAGATATTCTGCCCCCATTGGTGTCATGGGAGATATTCATTGGTGTCACTGGGAGATGCCCCAATCATTGGTGTCAGAGGATATTCTGCCCCCAATCATTGGTGTCATTGGGAGATATTCTGCCCCCAATCATTGGTGTCATTGGGACATATTCTGCCCCCAATCATTGGTGTCATTGGGACATATTCTGCCCCCAATCATTGGTGTCATTGGGACATATTCTGCCCCCAATCATTGGTGTCACTGGGACCAGGGCCGGCCTTTGGGGTGTGCGGCCAGTGCGATCGCACAGGGCGCCATAGCAACATGGGCGCCTGGTAGGGTGACCACGTGTCCCGGATTGACCGGGACTGTCCCTTAATTAATACTTGTGTCCCGTGTCCCGGGCACACTCATTACGGGACAATACAGTCCTATTTTAGGGGGCAATAGATATTCGCCCCAGGCCAATTCCGGGACTCTGTATTATACAGAGTCCCGGAATTGGCCTGGGGCGATCTAATTCTGCCCCCTAAAATAGCCTTTGCATGCATCATCTCTGTCTCAGCCTGTGGTGGACCCCTAGCTGACAGAGAGGAGAGAGACCCTTTTTACTTTATTCACCACCGCTGGCTCAGTGCCCAAACTGGTTGCTACCTGATGCCCGCTTGGCGTGTAGCAACCAGTGACGTCAGAGCAGGAGAGAGGCAGAGACCTATCACAGCGGAGGAGATTTAACTTCCTCCTCCGCGCCTTCTGTTCAGCTCCACCCACCTCCTCGTGTATGTGTACTGGAGTATTCAGCCAGGCAGCGGCATGCAGAAGAAACATCAGACTGAGACAGACTGCAGTGTACATTGAGGAAACGAAATTCTAAGGCCCCCAAGTGACATGCAAAGTGTCACTGACCAGCATTAAAGATCCATCCACGTTAAAATCCTGTCAGCTCTCTCCCAGCAGTCAGAGTTCAGCACTTCTAGTGTGTGTCTGCACAGTACACTCAGAGGCTTGCTCCAGGCTGAGGAAGCAGATAAGGGTCGGCCCCAGATAAGGGTCGGCACTCGGCAGGAGAGGACAATGACAGATTACACCCTGCATGGAAGGAGGAAACATCCCTAGATATCAGGGCAGGGTTCATGCTGGGACTTGTAATCCTTCATTTTTGGGGATATGACTCCCTCCCCAAAAGTGAAGAACTACAGGTCCCAGCATGAACCCCTCAGAACTGAAGATGTTTCCTCATCCCTGCACACATGATAACTCCTCACACCCAGACCTGTCCAGCTGCTCAATGTCTCTTCTCTCCCACTACTTGTTTGCCTCTCACTGCAGCAGCCCCCTCCCCCTCCTCCTTCAACCTCAGCCTTTCATGTTCTGCCACCTTTTCACCTACCCCTCTGTGTACCAAGCAATCCTCTCAGTAGTGGCTCATCTGCAACTATCACAACCTCAGAATCCTGCCAGCATTCCATTCATTGCTCCTTCAAACTGCCAGAAATGTTTTAGTTACTCCACTACAGGTGGCGCCATTGCAACCCAGCCTCATACTCCAGGGGGTCCATGCAGCTCCCCTCTAAACCTGGATAAGAGGGGCGGCATATAAAATAACTGATGCCCTCCATGTTCTTCTTGCAGACACTGAATGCCTGCAGGAAGTAAAGGAGGAAAAGCGGGCATTCAGTGGCTGCAAGAAGAACATGGGAGGGCATCAGTTCCTCTATATGCCGCCCCTCTTATCCAGTTTCCTTCTGCTGCCCACAGGTCCCTCAACACTCTCCTGGCCCCTCTGCGATCTTCCCCAGTAACTTCTCTGCTCTGTCCCACCCCACCCCCCATTCTCCAACCCCCTGCTGTCCTCTGGGAGATCCCACCCTGTGCTGTTTTCCAGTCCCCCCTCCTGTGCCGTGCTCTGGTCCCACCTGTGCTGTTCTTCAGTCCCCCACCATGTGCTGGGAGATTCTTCAGTCCCCCCCCCTCCTGTGCTGTCCTCTGGTCCCACCTGTGCTGTTCTCCAGTCCCCCACCATGTGCTGTTCTTCAGTCCCCCCCTCCCGTGCTGTCCTCTGGTCCCACCTGTGCTGTTCTCCAGTCCCCCACCATGTGCTGTTCTTCAGTCCCCCCCCTCCGTGCTGTCCTCTGGTCCCACCTGTGCTGTTCTTCAGTCCCCCCCTCCTGTGCTGTTCCTGGGAGATTTGAACAAACTGTCCCCCAATCATTTAGGGCATTGGGAGATCCCTCTGCCCCCAATCTTTGGGAGATTTCTGTCCCTAAAGGAGCCAATATCAAAGAATAGTAGTGGTAAAAAAAACTGTTTTTTTTTGTTTGGGAGATAATTCTCCTACATATTTTTGCTAATAGGTGTCCCCTCATTCCCATCTCAGAAAGTTGGGAGGTATTCTGCCTCTATCCATCCCATGGGAGATATTCCCCCTGTCCATCCCACAGTCCCCCCGTCCATCCTACTGCCACTCTGACTACTCTGTGGCCCCCTCTGACCACTCAGTTGGGAGATTCTTCTTGATGCCTAGGGCCCACTTTTGATCTTGCGCATGGGCCGCTGATTTCATACGCCCCTGCCCCAAAAATCTGCCAAAAAAATTGGGGGGGGGGGGGTGAGTGATATTGTCCCTGCCCCCAATGGCAGTTTGGAAATGTGGTCACCCTAGCGCCTGGCGACCGCACAGATTCTTTAATTCGCCCCCAATCGTATTAAGTAGTGGGGCGGGGGGGGGGGCGTGCCGCACATGGGGGTGTGTAGGCCGGCGCCCCCCCGCGACTGATCATTGGGGACCTTGCACTGGGGTAGCATGGCGTGGTGCCGGGTGCCAATGGCTTTGCAGGGGGGGTGCCGTGCAAGCCGCTTCCCAGCCCGGGACCTGGCCGCAGTGATCTGCCCCTTCTCCTTAGGTGTCAGCTCCGCGGTCTGAGTCTCGGCTGCCTGTGACTGTCAATCATTGTGTCACGCAGCCGAGATATTCAGTGAAGCCGCCTCCCCCTCCTCCTTGTCTGTACTGTGCTGTGTGTGCAGCACGCGGCAAGCAGATTATCTGCTTGCTTTACAGGTCTGAAGGGGGGTTCTATCTGTATTGTGGGGTGGGGGGTTCTTTATTTTAGGGGGGTATTCTGCCCCACTGTAGGGGTTGATCTGTATTGTAGGGGGGGGGGTTCTGTATTGTGGGGGGATTCTTTATTGTAGGGGTCTGCCCCACTGTAGGGGTGGTCTATTGTAGGGGGGGTTCTGTATTGTAGGGGTGAATCTGTATTGTAGAGGGGGTTCTGCCCCCAATATTGTAAGGAGAGATCTGTATTGTAGGGGGAGGGGTATGCACTGTACGGGGGTTCTGCGTAACATGCAGGGGGTCCAGATCACTGTTAGGGGGGTGTCTGTGTAAAATATTCAGGTGTCCGGGGCTGTGTAATGTAAAGGAAACCAGTGGTGCGGGGTGCTGTGTAATGTAAAGGAGTCCAGAGATGCAGGGTGCTGTGTAATGTAAAGGGGTCCAGAGATGCAGCGTGCAGTGTAATGTAAGGAGCCCAGTGGTGCAAGGTGCTGTGTAGTGTAAAGGGGTCCAGAGGTGCAGGGTGCTGTGTAATGTAAAGGGGCCCAGAGGTGCAGGGTGTGCTGTGTAATGTAAAGGGGTCCAGAGATGCAGCGTGCAGTGTAACGTAAAAGGGTCCAAAAATGCATTGGGTGATGTGTAATGCAAAGGGGTCCAGAGATGCAGAGTGCTGTGTAATGTAAGGAGCCCAGTGGTGCAAGGTGCTGTGTAATGTAAAGGGGTCCATCCAGAGGTGCTGTGTAATGTAAAGGGGTCCAGAAGTGCAGGGGCTTTGTAATGTAATGGGGTCCAGAGGTGCTGTGTAATGTAATGGGGTCCAGAGGTGCAGGGGGCTGTGTAATGTAATGGGGTCCAGAGGTGCAGGTGCAGGGTGCTGTGCAATGTAAAGGGGTCCAGAGGTGCAGAGTGCTGTGTAATGTAAAGGGGTCCATTGGTGCAGGGTTCCATGTAGTGTAATGGGCCCAGAGGTGCAGGGTGCTGTGTAAAGTAAAGGGGCCCAGAGGTGCAGGGTGCTGCGTAATATAAAGGGGTCCATTGGTGCAGGGTGCCGTGTAGTGTAATGGGGTCCAGAGGTGCAGGGTGCTGTGCAATGAAAAGGGTCCCAGAGGTGCAGAGTGCTGTGTAATGTAAAGGAGCCCAAAGGTGCAGTGGTGTGTGTAAAGAGGCCAGAGTTGCAGGGTGCTGTATAATGTAAAGGGGTCCAGAGGTGCAGGGTGCTGTGTAATGTAAGGGGCCCAGAGGTGCAGGGTGCCGTGTAGTGTAATGGGGTCCAGAGGTGCAGGGTGCTGTGTAATATAAAGGGGCCCAGTGATGCAGGGTGCTGTGTAATGTAAAGGGGCCCAGAGGTGCTGTGTAATGTAAAGGGGTCCAGAGGTGCAGGGTGCTGTGTAATGTAAAGGGGTCCAGTGATGCAGGGTGCTGTGAAATGTAAAGGGGGCCAGTGATGCAGGGTGCTGTGTAATGTAAAGGGGCAGTGATGCAGGGGTGCTGTGTAATGTAAAGGGGGCCAGTGATGCAGGGTGCTGTGTAATGTAAAGGGGGCCAGTGATGCAGGGTGCTGTGTAATGTAAAGGGGGCCAGTGATGCAGGGTGCTGTGTAATGTAAAGGGGGCCAGTGATGCAGGGTGCTGTGTAATGTAAAGGGGGCCAGTGATGCAGGGTGCTGTGTAATGTAAAGGGGTCCAGAGCTGTGGGGTGCTGTGTAATGTAAAGGGGTCCAGAGGTGCAGTTGTGGAGAGGGGTACACAGTAGTGACAGAGATATTGAAGGATATGGGGGATGCAGGGGCACAATCATTGGGGTGTTTTTACATTTTTGGGGGGGGGGGGGGCAGATATAGGTGCCAAATGCTCTAGGTACACCTGGCAGGCCACAGGCGGATTCTACCGGAAAGTCGCGTGGGTGACTGTCCCTTGCCTTGCTATGAGGAGCTCATATGCCATGCGCACTGAGAAGACAAAGGAGGGCAAGAATCCACAGAAGCAGGCAGCGGATGTAAAAACATTTTTCTGTAAGTAAATTATTTTTTTATAAATGCAGTGTACTGCTTAATGTCAGTTTTTGTATTTTCTTTTTTAAATAAGGTGTTTCTTAAAGGAACAGTAAATACACAAGTTTAAAAAATACTTTATTGTAATTATGTTTGCCCCCATAGTAAATTTACAGGTAGTGGTATTATACCGTGTGATTTACTTTATTTGTGGCGTTATTAGAGAGTGTGATTTGCCCCCAGTATAGGTGGCGTTATTATAAGTGTGTGAATAAAAGTTGTATTTTTATCATAGCTTGTAATCTTTTTTTTGGGAACTTAACAAAATGGAAGGCTTTAAATGGAGGCGGTATTGGAGAAATGGGTGTGGTTACTGAGGGATGTGGTTACTGAGGGGCGTGGTTACTGAGGGGCGTGGATACCAAGGGGCGTGGTCACTAGGGGGCGCTGTAAATCTTTCTCGCACAGGGCGCCTAAAGGCCTAAGGCCGGCCCTGACTGGGACATATTCTGCCCCCAATCATTGGTGTCACTGGGACATATTCTGCCCCCAATCATTGGTGTCACTGGGAGATATTCTGCCCCCAATCATTGGTGTCACTGGGAGATATTCTGCCCCCAATCATTGGTGTCACTGGGAGATATTCTGCCCCCAATCATTGGTGTCATTGGGAGATATTCTGCCCCCAATCATTGGTGTCACTGGGAGATATTCTGCCCCCAATCATTGGTGTCATTGGGAGATATTCTGCCCCAATCATTGGAGATATTCTGCCCCCAATCATTGGTGTCACTGGGAGATATTCTGCCCCCAATCATTGGTGTCACTGGGAGATATTCTGCCCCCAATCATTGGTGTCACTGGGAGATATTCTGCCCCCAATCATTGGGAGATATTCTGCCCCCAATCACTGGGAGATATTCTGCCCCCAATCATTGGGAGATATTCTGCCCCCAATCACTGGGAGATATTCTGCCCCCAATCATTGGTGTCATCGGGAGATATTCTGCCCCCAATCATTGGTGTCATCGGGAGATATTCTGCCCCCAATCATTGGTGTCATCGGGAGATATTCTGCCCCAATCATTGGTGTCACTGGGAGATATTCTGCCCCAATCATTGGTGTCACTGGGAGATATTCTGCCCCAATCATTGGTGCCAATGGGAATATTCAAAAAAAGCACCCCAAGCGCTGCATAAAAATCAAGCACCCCCGGGCCACAGTTTGGAGACCACTGGCCTAGTCAAAGCCCAGACCTCAATCCAATAGAAAATCTGTGGTCAGACTTAAAGCGGAGCTCCACCCATATAAACAACATTTTGCCATGTTGTTTAAAAAAATAAAAAAACCTGAAAAATAAAAAATACTCACCCGAAACAGCTGTTGCTATGCGGAAGTCCGTAATCTGCCTCACCTGCACCGCGGTCCGATTTCTTCTTCTCCTTCTCCTTGTGAATGGGCGCGTGCTTTCTGGGAAACTGTGTGTGTTCTCAGAGAGCAGCGCGCCCATTCACAAGCCAGCGTGAGACTGCGCGCAGGCACAGTAGGAAACGGGCAGTGAAGCCGTACGGCTTCACTGCCTGTTTCCCATAGTGTGAATGGCGGCGCGGGACTCGGAGCGATCGCGGGACCGGCATCGGGGGGGCCATCAGCGCGGGCGCCTAGGACAGGTAAGTGTCCTTATTTAAAGTCAGCAGCTACACTGTTAGTAGCTGCTGACATTAAAAAAAAAAAAATTTGCGGCTGGAGCTCCGCTTTAAGCCTTGTGCACACGATCGGAAAATCCGTCCGTTTTTACGCTCCATCTGACAATTTTGTCAGATTTTCCGTGAACAAATGTTGGATAGCATGCTTTAAAATTGTCCGCCAACAAATTTGTGATGTTGGATTATCCAATCGTGTGTCCTTCGGACAAAACTCCAAGGTTAAAAACATGCATGCTCAGAAGCAATGCTCAACACAACACAATATTAGCAGAAGTTGCACAAAGGGTGGCGCCAAAGAGCTGAAAAACCACAAGACAAGTTCATGGCCAACGCCCTTGGGATAAAAGCCCTACGCTTTGTCCACAGAAAATCCGATCGTGTGCACGAGGCTTTAAAGATTGCTGTTCACAAGCCCAAACCATCCAACTTGAAGGAGCTGGAGCAGTTTTGCATGGAGGAATGGGCAAAAATCCCAGTGGAAAGCTCATAGAGACTTATCCAAAGAGACTTGGAGCTGTGATAGGCGCAAAAGGCGGCTCTACAAAGTATTGACTTTAGGGGGGTGAAGAGTTTTGCACATTGACTTTTTCTGTTATTTTGTCCTATATGTTGTTTGCTTCACACACACACATCTTGAAAGTTGTGGGCGTGTTCTGTAAATGAAATGAGGAAATCCTCAAACAATCCATGATAATTCCAGGTTGTGAGGCTACAAAACACAAAAAATGCCAAGGGGGTGAATACTTTTGCAAGGCACTGTATATACATGAAATAAAACAGACCCCTTTATGTTTTCCCAGCACATTTCCCACTTACTGGGATGGTGGCACAACACCACGTTGGGTTTGATGCATGAATGATCGCTGGCACTTTACCATTTTATTTTGCAATCCATTTATTTTTATTTACAGATTTGGGGACAAAGAGGAGACAGACAGGAGGGGGGGGGGCAGAGATGAGACACACACAGGAGGGGAGGGGGATGGGAAAGAGATCAGACACACAGGAGGGGAGGGGGGGGGCAGAGATCAGACACACAGGAGGGGAGGGGGGGGACAGAGATCAGACACACAGGGGGGAGGGGGGGGGACAGAGATCAGACACACAGGAGGGGAGGGGGGGGGACAGAGATCAGACACACAGGAGGGGAGGGGGGGGACAGAGATCAGACACACAGGAGGGGAGGGGGGGGACAGAGATCAGACACACAGGAGGGGAGGGGGGGGACAGAGATCAGACACACAGGAGGGGGGAGGGGGGGGACAGAGATCAGACACACAGGAGGGGAGGGGGGGGACAGAGATCAGACACACAGGAGGGGAGGGGGGGACAGAGATCAGACACACAGGAGGGGGGGGGGGGGGACAGAGATCAGACACCAGGAGGGGAGGGAGGGGGACAGAGATCAGACACACAGGAGGGGAGGGGGGGACAGAGATCAGACACACAGGAGGGGAGGAGGGGGACAGAAATCAGACACACAGAGGGGAGGGAGGGGACAGAAATCAGACACACAGGAGGGGAGGGAGGGGAGACAGAAATCAGACACACACACAGGAGGGGAGGGGAGGGGGACAGAAATCAGACACACACAGGGAGGGGAGGAGGGGGGGACAGAAATCAGACACACACAGGAGGGGGACAGAAATCAGACACACACACAAACAGGAGGGGGGGGGGACAGAAATCAGACACACACACACACAGGAGGGGAGGGGGGGGACAGAGATCAGACACACACACACAGGAGGGGGGGGGGGGGACAGAGATCAGACACACACACAGGAGGGGGGGGGGGGACAGAGATCAGACACACAGAGGGGAGGGGGGGGGTCGGGGGGGACAGAGATCAGACATACAGGAGGGGAGGGAGGGGGACAGAAATCAGACACACATCAGGATCAGACGGAGGGGGGGGGGGGTGGGGCAGAGATCAGACTGAGGGGAGGGGGGGGGGCAGAGATCAGACGCACAGGAGGGGGGGGGGCAGAGATCAGACGCACAGGAGGGGGGGGCAGAGATCAGACGCACAGGAGGGGGGGGGGGCACAGAGATCAGCGCACAGGAGGGGGGGGCAGAGATCAGACGCACAGGAGGGGGGGGGCAGAGATCAGACGCACAGGAGGGGGGGGCAGAGATCAGACGCACAGGGAGGGGGGGGGGGGGCAGAGATCAGACGCAAGGAGGGGGGGGGGGCAGAGATCAGACGCACAGGAGGGGGGGGGGGGCAGAGATCAGACCATCAGACGCACAGGAGGGGGGGGGCAGAGATCAGACGCACAGGAGGGGGGGGGCAGAGATCAGACGCACAGGAGGGGGGGGGCAGAGATCAGACGCACAGGAGGGGGGGGGCAGAGATCAGACGCACAGGAGGGGGGGGGACAGAGATCAGACTGCACCCAGGAGGGGGGGGCAGAGAATCAGGACACACAGGAGGGGGGGGGGGCCAGAGATCAGACGCACAGGAGGGGGGGGGGGCAGAGATCAGAGACAGGAGGGGGGGGGGCAGAGATCAGACGCACAGGAGGGGGGGGGGGCAGAGATCAGACACACAGGAGGGGGGGGGGGGACAGAGATCAGACACACAGGAGGGGGGGGGGGGGGGCAGAGATCAGATGGGAATATATACATGACAGGTATACAGGACAGATCATGCATTAGAGTGTAAGCTCTTATAGTGTAAAGTCACACACTGGAGAGATATGATTGGTGTATAGTAATAATAATGACACACACAGAGGAGGGGGAGGGGTGGTAGTATAGGGTATTATAATGAGGAGGGGGGGGGGGTCTAAGGTGATAGGGGGCAGAGGGGGGGGACGCCACTGCCCCAAGGGACAGCCTGACCTGATTGGATGACTGGGGAGTCAGGCACACACAGCCCCTTACCTATCTCCGTAGATCTCCCGGCCAGCCTGTCCTCACTGCACAGCGGTGTTCTCTCTAGTGCCACCTGCAGGCTGGAGGGAGGAGAAATCCTAATCCTCTCTTTAGATGCCGATTCTAGTGTCGGGAGACATTGTGGACTGGCGGCAGCGCGCGGTAGTCTCGCGCTTCCTCAGCGCGTGCTGGGGGATGAGTAATAATACGCGCGGTAGCTTGACACCGGCGCCATTTTGACCCGGAAGTCGGAAGACGTAGCAGCATCTTCGCTTCGCTTGTGATTGAACAGGACGGGACAGCGCCCCCAGGTGGAATCGTCCCAGTACTACAACCACAGCGACTTCACTAATCTATCAGAGAGAAAGTAGGTGTCATTATTTTCCATGTTACCTTACAGATGAGGCCGGGTAGTGGTGGGGGGGCGGGGGACAGTGTGGAATGATCGCAACTATCATAATGAACGCCACCGGTACACTGTCCCAGCTTTGTGATCATCGAAAGTCCATGGGGGGGCCTGTCTCCCCAGTCATCCAATCAGGTCAGGCTGTCCCTGGGGGCAGGGGCGTCACCCCCTCCCCCCCCTCTATCACCATAGACCCCCCCCCTCCTCATTATACCACCCCAATCCGTCATTACAATACCCTATACCACCCCAATCCATCATTATAATACCCTATGCCACCCCAATCCATCATTATAATACCCTATACCACCCCAATCCGTCATTATAATACCATATATCACCCCAATCCATCATTATAATACCCTATACCCACCCCAATCCGTCATTATAATACCCTATACCACCCCAATCCGTCATTATAATACCCTATACCACCCCAATCCGTCATTATAATACCCTATACCACCCCAATCCGTCATTATAATACCCTATACCACCCCAATCCATCATTATAATACCCTATACCACCCCAATCCGTCATTATAATACCCTATACCACCCCAATCCATCATTATAATACCCTATACCACCCCAATCCATCATTATAATACCCTATACCACCCCAATCCATCATTATAATACCCTATACCACCCCAATCCATCATTATAATACCCTATATCACCCCAATCCGTCATTATAATACCCTATACCACCCAATCCATCATTATAATACCCTATACCACCCCAATCCGTCATTATAATACCCTATGCCACCCCAATCCGTCATATATACCCTATACCACCCCATCCATGCCCCCAATCCATCATTATAATACCCTATGCCACCCCAATCCTCATTATAATACCCTATGCCACCCAATCCATCATTATAATACCCTATACACCCAACCCGTCATTATAATACCCTATATCCCCCCAATCCGTCATTATAATACCCTATACCACCCCAATCCGTCATTATAATACCCTATACCACCCCAATCCGTCATTATAATACCATATACTACCCCAATCCGTCATTATAATACCCTATACCACCCCAATCCGTCATTATAATACCATATACCACCCCAACCTGTCATTATGATGCATATGCCTGGTGGGCTGGGGCTGCTGGGCCACATGTCAATTTCGGCCAGCCACGCGGCCGTCCGACTGACTATTCAGCTCGGGGTGGGGGGCGAAAATAAAGGGGCCAAGTGACCATGAAGGGGGAGGAGCTGCCTGGAGGAATCCCCTTTTGCCTGATGTCGGAAAGGTTTATTTGCTAAAAAGTAAGTAATGGCAGCCTGCCTGTTTGCCAAAAAAAGTATGTTTTACACCTGGAGAGGAGAAGCAACGCAAGGGTTACGTTTTGGGCAGTGAGGGGTGGTTACAAGGAGGCATTGGCCTGTGTGGGCGGAGCGGTATAAAAGAAGGGGCGGGTACAGCAGAGAGAGGAAGCTTTCCCACCCACCCTCCATGTTGTGTGTCGTTTTGTGTTGTTGGTCTGTGTTCTTTTCTTGCAGGGTATGGATTATGGACGTCATAACAGCTGGAGCAGGCGGTATCGGTCTTTGGTGGTGGCAAAATCAGAGGTCATGGAAATGGTGGGGGGCTTTATTATCGGTGGTATGTGCCCCTCTGCTGGAATACGGTTATGGTTGTACTGCGGGTGGGGGTTGTCTCCGAGCTGGTATACGCCTGGAGGCCTGCTATGGTACAAATTATGGTCCCGCAGTGTAATAATGGAAAATGTGACAGTTTCGGGATGTACCGTCAGAGACCAACAGACTGGGTGTTTAAGTAATTGTGATTTAACCTCCTTGGCGTTTTTCCCGTGTCTGAACGGGGTAAAAATTTGTGCTACTATTGTTGATCCCGTGTCAACACGGGCTCGCCTCGCTGATCCAGAGACTTTTACTTACCTTCTCCCTGGATCCAGCGATGCATCCACGCTGTGTGAGCGAGCGGGTGCTCGCTCGATTCACACAGCGTCCCCGTGTGCGCCGAGCTCCGTTCCCTGCGACGTTACGTCGCAGGGGACGGGAGAACGGCGCCAAATTAAAAATTAAACAACACTTAATACAGTACAATGTAATCTTATAGATTACAGATTTGAAAAAATACACACCCCCATTCCCTATGGTCTGCCCAGTGCCCTGCATGTCATTTTATAAAAAAAACTTTTCTTTCTCCTGCAAACTGTAGATTGCCCATGCAACCAAAAGTTCCCTTTATGGCAAAAAATGTTTTAGAGCAGCTAAAAAACAGCGATAATAAATATAATCCTTGCAAATTTAGCGATAGCGATCTGGGGGAAATTCGTCATAAAAAAAAAAAATTATGACAGCAAAAATCTGCAACTGAGCAAATTTCATGATTTTGATTTGATTACATTATTGAATAATTTTTACTTATTATATTATTATTTGTTATAATTTTTTATAATTATTTATTATATTATAATTTTTAATAAAAAAAAAATCATACCCGGGATGCCTATTAGACTCTTGTTTAATAGATTTAAGTAAGTACTTACAAAACAATTGCAACGTTTTGGTACAAAATTCCAGACAGAATCATAACGCCAGGGAGGTAAATGGGAAATATGTTAAGAAATTTATTTTGATTAAAGTTATTTTAATAGTTGGAGATTTGATATTATTGTTTAATAAAAAAGGCTGTTGTGGCCATTTATAATCCAACTCTGGTTGGGTCTATTATTATTATCCTTATGGTTGAAAGGGGGTGGTTTAAGGTAAGGTAAAGAAGGGGTAAGGGGGGGTTTAAAATGTAAGTGGTGAATATCTCGAGTACACTGGTCATGTTTTTGAAGAGGAATACTGTTGTTATGGTAGCAACCATAACCATAACCCTGGTATCCTCTTCAAGAGGGGGCGGTTCTCTTTCAGATAAAAGTGGTCTCTGTGGCAGATTCCCAGCAAGATCACTTTTATCGCCAGCGGGGAGAGGGCCCCCCCCTCCCACCGCAGTTCTGGTTCCCCCCTGCCGATTACCGTGGCCATCGGAGGCGATCCGGACCTGTCCCCTCTGTGACATGGAGACAAAACGTCACTTCTGCCCATAGCTCTCAAAGGGACATTATTTTTTTCAATGACAAAAAAAAACAAAAAAAATGTTCTTCCATTTTAGTGTACATATGAGATGTGGGGTCTTTTGGACCCCAGATCTCATATTTAAGAAGACTTGTCATGCTTTTTTTTCTATTACAAGGGATGTTTACATTCCTTGTAATAGGAATAAAAATCACACATTTTTTATTTATTTTTTAGGAACAGTGAAAAAATTTAAAATAAAGTTTTTTTTTTTTTAAATGCGCCCCATCCCGCCTAGCTCTGGTGCAGAAGCGAACGCATACATGAGTAGCGCCCCCATATATTAAACGGTGTTCAAACCACACATGTGGGGTATCGCCTCGATCGGTAGAGTGAGAGCAATAATTCTAGCCCTAGACCTCCTCTGTAACTCAAAACATGCAACCTGTAGAATTTTTTAAATGTCGCCTATGGAGATTTTAAAGGGTAAAAGTGTGTCGCCATTCCACGAGCGGGTGCAATTTTGAAATGTTGGGTATCAATTTAATCAGCGTAACATTATCTTGCCCAATATAAAAAAATTGGGCTAACTTTACTGTTGTCTTTTTTTTTTTATAAAAAAAAAGTGTATTTTTTCCAAAAAAAGTGCGCTTGTTAGACCGCTGCGCAAATACAGTGTGACAGAAAGTATTACAATGACCGCCATTTTATTCTCTAGGGCAGGGGTCTCCAAACTATGGCCCTCCAGTTGTTCAGGAACTACAATTCCCATCATGCCTTGTCATGTCTGTGAATGTCAGAGCTTTACAATGCCACATGGGATGTGTAATTCCGAAACAGCTGGAGGGCTGTAGTTTGGAGGTCCATGCTCTAGGGCAGGGGTGTCAAACTCAATTTCATCGTGGGCCACATCACCATTATGTTTTCCCTCAAAAGTGCCGGTTGTATCTGTAAGATTAGATGTCCTGCGCATCCCCTCCCCTTACATTAAATGTTCAAGAGCCACCCCCCACCATCATAATTTGAGTCCCCCCACTCTCCATTACATCACAGTGCACCCCCCTTTCCTTATGCTGCTGCTGGGAAGAAGCTGGATGCATTGCAAGTAGAGGTCTGGAGGAGGGCTGGAGCTCTCCCGCAGCTGCAGGAGAGGTGCAAGGGCCACATGAAATGGCCTGGAGGGCCGGTTCTGGCATGCGGGCCTTGTGTTTGACACCTATGCTCTAGGGCAGGGGTGGCAAACACAAGGCCCGCGGGCCGAATCCGGCCCGCCAGGCCTTGCCAGTGGCCCGCGCGGCGGTTAGGGGCAAAAGTGTTACCTATCTGTGAACCATGCGATCCGCTCCGCAGCCTCGGCCATAGGAAAGTCCCCGGCTTCGGCCTAGATCCGGAGCGGCGGCCATCTTGGTACACCCGGCGGCGGTTGTCTCGTCAGGAAGTACGTTTCCGGCCGCCATCTTGCTCCACCCCAGTCGGCTTGCCTATAACCAGTGCACGGTGTACACTGCACCGCCTAGCTATATACAGACCCGGGACCACAACCGCAGACATGGGGAGAACTGCAAGATCTGCACCTGCAGGTGGAGAGACCATCACCGGGGGAGCATGGCTTTTACTGGCAGACGAGGGGGGACACCTTGACACCAGAGAGGAGAGAAGGGGGACCAGTGTCACTGGGGCTCCTCACCTCTCTGTGTCAAGGTTCCCCCTCCTCTCCTCTCTGGTGTCACTGGGGTGCCCCTTCTCTCCTCTCTGGTGTCCCTGGGGTCCCCAACCTCTCTGGGGTCCCCCTCCTCTCCTCTCTGGTGTCCCCAACCTCTCTGGGGTCCCTCTCCTCTCTGGTGTCACTGGGGTCCCCCTCCTCACCTCTCTGGTGTCACTGGGGTCACCCTCCTTCCTCTCTGGTGTCACTGGGGTCCCCCTCCTCACTTCTGTGTCAATGGGGTCACCCTCCTCTCCTCTCTGGTGTCCCTGGGGTCCCCCTCCTCTCCTCTCTGGTGTCCCTGGGGTCCCCACCTCTCTGGGGTCCTTCTCCTCTCTGGTGTCACTGGGGTCCCCCTCCTCTCCTCTCTGGTGTCACTGGGGTCACCCTCTCTCTGGTGTCACTGGGGTCACCCTTCTTTCCTCTCTGGTGTCCCTGGGGTCCCTCTCCTCTCCTCTCTGGTGTCCCTGGGGTCCCCAACCTCTCTGGG
The DNA here is from genome assembly GCA_029574335.1 of Rana kukunoris. Taxonomy (NCBI): domain Eukaryota; kingdom Metazoa; phylum Chordata; class Amphibia; order Anura; family Ranidae; genus Rana; species Rana kukunoris. The sequence continues at coordinate 193,609,541 of CM056054.1, forward strand.
GTCCCCCTCCTCTTTGGTGTCACTGGGGGTCCCCCGCATCACCTCTCTGGTGTCACCCTTCTCTCCTCTATGTGTCACTGTGTCCCCCTCCTCACCTCTCTGTTACTGGGGTCACCCTCCTCTCCTCTCTGGTGTCCCCCTCCTCTACTCTCTGTGTCCCTGGGGTCCCCAACCTCTCTGGGGTCCCCCTCCTCTCCTCTCTGGTGTCCCTGGGGTCCCCAACCTCTCTGGGGTCCCCCTCCTCTCCTCTCTGGTGTCCCTGGGGTCCCCAACCTCTCTGGGGTCCCCCTCCTCTCCTCTGGTGTCCCTGGGGTCCCCAACCTTTGGGGTCCCTTCCTTTGGTGTCACTGGGGTCCCCTCCTCACCTCTCCGTGTCACTGGGGTACCCTCCTCTCCTCTCTGGTGTCACTGGGGTCTCCCTCCTCTCCTCTCTGGTGTTCCTGGGGTCCCCCTCCTCTCCTCTCTGGTGTCCCTGGGGTCCCCAACCTCTCTGGGGTCCCTCTCCTCTCTGGTGTCACTGGGGTCCCCCTCCCTCCTCTCTGGTGTCACTGGGGTCACCCTCCTCTCCTCTCTGGTGTCATGGGGTCCCTCTTCTCTCCTCTCTGGTGTCCCTGGGACCCCCAACCTCTCTGGGGTCCCCCTCCTCTCCTCTCTGGTGTCCCTGGGGTCCCCACCTCTCTGGGGTCCCCCTCCTCTCTGGTACACTGGGGTCCCCCTCCTCACCTCTCTGGTGTCACTGGGGTCACCCTCCTCTCCTCTCTGGTGTCATGGGGTCCCCCTCCTCTCCTCCCTCTCCTCTCTGGTGTCCCTGGGGTCCCCACCTCTCTGGGGTCCCCCTCTCCTCTCTGGGGTCCCAAACTCTCTGGGGTCCCTCTCCTCTCTGGTGTCATGGGGTCCTCCTCTTCTCCTATCTGGTGTCATGGAGTCCCCCTCCTCTCTGGTGTCATGGGGTCCCCCTCCTCTCTGGTGTCATGGGGTCCCCCTCCTCTCTGGTGTCATGGGGTCCCCCTCCTCTCTGGTGTCATGGGGTCACTGAGGAGAGGAGGGGGACCCCAGTGACACCAGAGAGGAGAGGATGGTGACACTAGAGAGGAGAGGGGACACCAGTACACCAGAGAGGAGAGGAGGGGGGGGACACCAGTGACACCAGAGAGGGGGGGACACCAGTAACCAGAGAGGGGGGGACACCAGTGACACCAGAGAGGGGGGGACACCAGTGACACACAGAGAGGGGGGGGACACCAGTGACACCAGAGAGGGGGGGGACACCAGTGACACCAGGAGGGGGGGACACCAGTAACCAGAGAGGAAAGGGGGACACCAGTACACCAGAGAGGAGGGGGGGACACTCCTGAACCCTGCGCTCCCTACGCAGTGCACTCCTGAACACTGAGCTCCCTACGCAGCCAAGAAAACTGGAGTGCAAATAACCGGCCCTTTGAGGGCACCAAACTGTGATGCGGCCCCCGATGAATTTGAGTTTGCCACCCCTCTTAGGGTGTTAGAAAAAATAAATACATATATATATATATATATATATATATTGTGTGTGTGTGTTTTGGGGTTCTAAGTAATTTTCTAGCAAAAAAAAACAGTTTTTAACTTGTAAACACCAAAATCTCAGAAATAAGTGCTAATGTGTGGTTAAAGTGTATATATGATTTTTTTTTCTTTTGTGTTTATAAAAAATCATAAATACATTTAAATGCATGACACATTTTGGATTATTTTATATATAATTTTGGGTAATATATTTTTAACGTGCCCTAAATGAACTTCATCTCTTAGCTGGGTTCACACTAGATGTGGTGCGCATCACAGCAAATTTGCTGCGGTTTCAGCACTCTCTAAAATCGCAAACCTGTCCATGTGAACCAATTGTTAAATTATTGACACCCCGTAATCGGTTTACAAAAAGCAGCGCAGTTTGCCGAATCGGATCGCATGGGTGTGAACACCCATGCAGTCTGATTCTGGTGGGGACAATAAAGGGTCCTGCACCAGTTTGGTTTGAATGCAGTGCGACTTGAGCCATACAAATCCATGGCTAAAATCGCACCCCAGAGACACCACTTGTAATTCACACAGGAATGTGCTGTGATTCCTGTGAGAATTACATGTGGTGTCTCACCCCGCAGTAGTGTGAACCCGGGCTGAGGCCTTAAAGCCAGCTGGCAGGGGTGAGCTCAGGTGTGTTTGGATCCTAGTCTGAACTATCCTGAGTTTTCCAGCTAGGATAGCCCCGCAGCCACAGCAGCTGAAACCAGCGAGAGGGAGGGGGAGGGGGAGAAAACGGCTTTAAGTTGCTGCAGAGAGGAGCACAGAACATCGTTCTGCAATTGCTCTTACCCACCCCACTGTCTGATCCACCTGCCGCCCCCTACAGGAGAACCGTAATACAACCTGCTCGGGATCATTCAGTGACGCAGTGTGAAGTCACACGTAATAATAAGCTACTAAGAGAATTGCACCCAGCATACGGGACAAGAGAAGTGGTACTGTGCAGGGTCCATACATGCAGAATATGAACACATACTGAGGATTATGCATTGACTTGATATGCAAGTAGCGTCAGATCACAACTGAGTGTAAAGGGGCGCCTCTAAGTGTAGCAATATAGTTACATTTAATGAAGGTACAACATTTATCAAAATATTGCTACACTTAGAGGCGCCTCTCCTCTCCATAACAGTCTTGTAGCTCCTGCTGGATTTTTCTTCTAATCCCCTTGTAGAGGCTTCCATTTGTAAATGAACATTTTATGGTTACACAACACATAACATTGCTATAATCTTTTTATATGGACTATAAACTAAAAAGCATATTTTTTAGGTACAGCAGCATTAAGATGCCACGACCGTCTCGGCGGCGATCACGCCAGGAGGGAGGAGCTAGTCCGATCGCCCACCGCACAAGAGGACAGCTTCGGAGGAGACGAGAGGAGATCGCCAGGGATCAGCCCCCAGCGCCTCCGAGACCACCGGCAATGGAACGGCCTACCTGTTCCATTTGCCTCTGTGAGTACAGTGTACAGGACTCAATGGCATTAAATTGTTCTCACACATTTCATCATCCTTGTATTGACAGGTGGCTTCAACAGTCCTCATCGTGTCCTGTGTGCCGGGCATTCATTCCATATGTGTATGTTGTTCACGATGAAGACGGTGACCACATTATTGCTGTCCTGGGGCCTGATCAAAATTGAGCCGCCCTCCTGGTTCTCCAGAAGGTAAGAAATGCCTCTTTTCCACTGAGCGGTTCGGGTTGGTTCGGTACTGTACGCTATTTTGAGTGTTTTCATTATGAAAGTGGCCCATACAACCGAACCATACCGCACCATTCTGGGTCCTGCGTCAGATGTGGGGCCATAGAAAATGGTATGGTTCGGTTAGGGCGGAGCTACAATACATTCCACTGATTGGCAGACATGCTAGGCATTTTTTCTAAACCCTGTATGGCCCCTGACGGGGTCCGACTTGCAGTGGAAACACTCACCTGAGAAGGCCGGACCATTCTAACCCTTCCAAACTGTACCGACCCGAACTGTTCCGCTCAGTGGATATCCTCTTTCCGATCCCCTGGAAATAACTTGGGGTTATGTCTTATACCAATGTGTATATTATTTTCGCTACTTTATGCTTCTAGTGGATAATGCCTAGAAAAAAAATATATACTTCAGACTATTACTACAGAAAGGGAGTCCTTTTACCCTGATTGAGCTAATACCACTCAGGTGATCACTCCAGGCTTTTACTACAAAAAAAGGAGTGGCTTCACCTCTCAGGTAAACACTCCAGACAATTTCTACAGTAAATGAGTCACTTCACCGCTCAGATGAACACTACAGCAACGCTGTAACTTGGCCTAGACCAACAAGGCCAGGCCATTCTGGGTCCTGCTTCAGATGTGGGGCCATAGAAAATGGTACGGTTCGGCTAGGGCGGAGCTACAATACATTCCACTGATTGGCGGACACGCTGGGGATTTTTTTATAAACCCTGTATGGCCCCTGACGGTCCGACTTGCAGTGGAAACACTCACCTGAGAAGGCCGGACCATTCTAACTAGGGTTGTCCCGATGCCTTTTTTTTTTTAGGACCGAGTACAAGTACCGATACTTTTTTATGTACCGATACCAAATACCGATACTTTTTTTAAATGTGTCCCCAAATGCAGCCATGTCCCCCACATATGCAGCCATGTCCCCCCACATATGCAGCCATGCCCCCCACATATTGCAGCATGTCCCCCACATATTGCAGCCATGTCCCCCACATATATTCAGCCATGTCCCCCCACATATTGCAGCCATGTCCCCCCACATATATTCAGCAATGCCCCCCACATATTGTAGCCATGTCCCCACATATATTGCAGCCATGTCCCCCACATATATTCAGCCATGTCCCCCATATATTCAGCCATGTCCCCCACATATTGCAGCCATGTCCCCACATATATTCAGCCATGTCCCCCCACATATATTGCAGCCATGTCCCCCCACATATATTGCAGCCATGTCCCCACATACACCATCCCCCAATCCCCCCCCCACCCACAAATGCAGCCATCTCCCCCACAAATGCAGCCATCTCCCCCCAGCCATGTCCCCCAGAGAGAGGCAGCGTGTAATGCCTGTATGTGTGTATAATCCTCAGACAGCGGCCATCCAGTGTACAAAGCCAGGCAGCGTGTAATGCCTGTGTACCTGTATTATCCTCCTCAGACGGCAGCCATCCTGTGTTCAAAAGCCGCGCCTCCTCCTCCTCCTCCTCCTCCTCCTCATCTGTGATAGGGGAACACTCCCAGCAAGTGAGTCAGTGTTCTGCCTATCACGGACACCCTCTCATCCTCATCCCATGAACGAGGATGAGAGGATGTCCGTGATAGGCAGAACAATGACTCACCTGCTGGGAGTGTTCCCCTATCACAGACGAGGAGGAGGCGCGGCTTTGTACACTGGATGGCTGCCGTCTGAGGAGTGAGGATTATACGCCGAGCATACAGGCATTACACGCTGCCTCTCTCTCCCCAAGGTATGCCGTCTGATGCAGCGTGTAATGCACACAGGGACACAGGCTGCCTCTCTCTCACTGGTATGCTCAGCTGTCTGAGCATTACACGCTGCATCGCTCTCCCCCAAGTATTCTATTTAGGCATCGGGAGTATTTGCGCGAGTACAAGTACTCCCGCAAATACTCGGCATCGGTCCCGATACCAATACTAGTATCAGTATCGGGACAACCCTAATTCTAACCCTTCCAAACTGTACCGACCAGAACTGTTCCGCTCAGTGGATATTCTCTTTCCGATCCCCTGGAAATAACTTGGGGTTATGTCTTATACCAATGTGTATATTCTTTTCGCTACTTTATGCTTCTAGTGGATAATGCCTAGAAAACAAATATACTTCAGACTATTACTACAGAAAAGGAGTCCTTTTACCCTGATTGAGCTAATACCGCTCAGGTGATCACTCCAGGCTTTTTTTACTACAAAAAAAGGAGTGGCTTCACCTCTCAGGTAAACACTCCAGACAATTTCTACAGTAAAGGAGTCAGTTCACCGCTCAGGTAAACACTCCAGACAATTTCTACAGTAAAGGAGTCAGTTCACCGCTCAGGTAAACACTCCAGACAATTTCTACAGTAAAGGAGTCAGTTCACCGCTCAGGTAAACACTCCAGACAATTTCTACAGTAAAGGAGTCAGTTCACCGCTCAGGTAAACACTCCAGACAATTTCTACAGTAAAGGAGTCAGTTCACCTCTCAGGTAAACACTCCAGACAATTTCTACAGTAAAGGAGTCAGTTCACCTCTCAGGTAAACACTCCAGACAATTTCTACAGTAAAGGAGTCAGTTCACCGCTCAGGTAAACACTACAGCAACGCTGTAACTTGGCCTAGGCTTCAGATATGGGGCCATAGAAAATGGTACGGTTTGGTTAGGGCGGAGCTACAATACAGTCCACTGATTGGCGGACATGCTAGGCATTTTTTCGAAACCCTGTATGGCCCCTGACGGTCCGACTTGCAGTGGAAACACTCACCTAAATAGGCCGGACCATTCTAACCCTTCCAAACTGTACCGACCCGAACTGGTGAACACTCCAGACAATTTCTACAAAAAAACAGTTGCTTCACCTCTCAGGTGAAAACTCCAGCAACGCTGTAACTTGGCCTAGGCCAACAAGGCCCAGGCCTAGGTCAGCACTTTGCAGGGGGGCAGCATCTTCTACACCATTATTCTAGCTGAGGTAACTCAGTCAAGTGTGGATAGGAAAATGTTTATTTAGATTTTGTGTTGTGATTTTATTTTTATTTAACAAAAAAAACAAAAAAATACAAAAAAAAAAAAGATATATATATATATATATATATATATATATAATGTTTGGGTGTTCTAATGTAATTCTAATGTAACCTGTAATGCCAACGGCCACCACAAGATGGTGCCAGATCACAGAAGGAAGCTGAGCCCTGCAGAAGGCCGCAGAGCCGCGGCCTCAATTTGAGACCGTGAATTTGCAGCCATCTGCAGAGCTCAGCTTCCTCCTTTGAAGACTGCAAAGCCGCGGCCTCAACTACCGGCGGCTGCAGGCCCGCTGCGATCGCGCCCCACGTCGGCCAGTAATTGAGGCCGCAGCTTTGCGGCCTTCTGCAGGCTTAAGCTTCCCCAGGTGCCAGGTCACAATTGCGCCCTGGCGCCCGGATTTTGTCGAGGCCTGTTTTAAGGAAACTTAATTTAATTTATATATTATAAACTAACTGGTCCATGCTTTAGATAGATGTACACACACACACAACCAAATTAGGTCGCACACAGTAGATCGCACACACAGATTATAGGACTAACATTATAAAAAGGATGACTAGCATCCAGGTAGTTAGTGTAGTTAGTGTAGGTCCTGCCCTAGAAGAGTCTACCTTGTCGTGGTGGGCAGGCTTGGAATCTCTTGGTCAAAAGTGTGTCAGCGAATGGGCGAGAGAATCACTAGATTTTCACTTCTGGCCAATTGATTTTACCAAAGGACTCTTGGTTTATTCAGAGTATATATAGTTGGAAAAGAAAAAATGTGTATAGGTCCATAATTATACTTTTATAAACACACAATAAAAATTTGGTATATTTACATTTGAATTGCTTTCTCTTTTATTTAGTCGTTTCACGACGGGGTGTCATTACCTCTTGGATGCACAGGCCACATTTGCAAGGCTGGAAGGGGCTCTATGGCTACTTCTTCCTCTTCTGGTGTGTGTAGGGATGTGTAATAGGTGTTTATGTATTAACATGTGTCCTAACCATGTACTGTATATATGTATGTACTGACAAGCCCCTTATGTGACAGTAGTGACAACAATGTCCTCTCAATGGAGACATCAGGGGTTTTCTAGCTTCACCCCAAGAATAGGATATACGATTAAATCCTGTAATGAAACTTAACTAGGAAAAGATATCAAGTGCTCAGGGAATGTTATATACATTTTTTAATAAATGATAAATTCCTACACATTCCCCTCACAAAATATATAGGGAATTCTTTCCTGTTATCCAGGGCTGGAGGATCTGCTCTATTCAGAAAGAGTGTTTTTCTGCCCTATACTTTAGTATTAAGCCTTTCTCTAGTCTCCAATATAATTGTAAAAGTCACAATTTTAAAATCTCTTGCTTCTTAACCACTTCAGCCCCGTACCATATTGCGATTCGGCACTGCGCCGCTTTAACTGACAATTGCGCGGTCGTGTGACATGGCTCCCAAACAAAATTGGCGTCCTTTTTTTCCCACAAATACAGCTTTCTTTTGGTGGTATTTGATCACCTCTGCGGTTTTTATTTTTTGTGCTATAAACAAAGATAGAGTGACAATTTTGAAAAAAAATAATATTTTTTACTTTTTGCTGTAATAAATATTCCCCAAAAATATATAAAAAAAAATTTTTTTTCCTCAGTTTAGGCCGATACGTTTTCTTCTACATATTTTTTGAAAAAAAAGTTTTGCGCAAAAGTTATAGCGTTTACAAAATAGGGGATAGTTTTATGGCATTTTAATTAATATATATATATTTTTTTACTAGTAATGGCGGCTATCAACGATTTTTTTCAGTAATGCGACATTATGGTGGACACTTCGGACACTTTTGACACATTTTTGGGACCATTGGCATTTTTATAGCGATCAGTGCTATAAAAATGCATTGATTACTATGAAAATGCCACTGGCAGGGAAGGGGTTAATACTAGGGAGTGAGGAAGGGGTTAAGTATGTTCCCTGGGTGTGTTCTAACTGAAGGGGGGCTGGGACTGACTGGGGGAAATGACTGATCGCTGTTCATACATTGTATGAACAGAAGATCAGGCATTTCTCCCCTGACAGGACCGGTAGCTGTGTGTTTACACACACAGCTCCCGGTTCTCGCTCTGTAACAAGCGATCGCAGGTGCCCGGCAGCAATCACGTGCGCCGGGATCAGGCCCTGCCCCCGGGCTATGCTCACAGATTTTGACTGACAGCAGCTGGAGCCAATGGCTCCCAATGCTCTAAACCAGGCCTGTGAGAGCGGGGAGAGTGGAGAGGAACTGCTGCAGACATGCATAGCGCTGGATCGAAATTGGGCTCAGTTGAGTATTAAGGGGCGGGGTGGTCACTATTAACCTCTTGCCGACCGCCTCACGTACATATACGACGGCAGAATGGCACGGGCAGGCAAAGCAACGTCCCAGGCCTAGGGCAGCACTTTGCAGGGGGGCAAAAGAGTCTCTGCCAGCTTTCGCTACACTTTTAGTGCAGCACCAGTCTTATGAGGTGGACTGGGCCGCAAGACAAATCGGTCTGGCACCCCCATAAAGTGCCCACACTGCTGCTGGTATAATAGGGATGGTGCGGACACAAGGGACACTGACATGGTCACCTATGCCAGTCAGGTAGGTAGGTAGTAGGACTCTCCTGCAATCCTTTGCTTGTGTCAGTTGTACATATTAGGGAATCTTCATTTATTTCTGTTGATTGCTGATGAGAAAAATAAACAGATGGATTTATTTGTTCTTGCCCCCAATCCTTCCTTTGCTCACTGCCTGGACCACATACCTTCTACACTGGGCTATGTTTTCTGCTGCAAAAAATCTCCTGCAAGCAGCATCTTTAGAACGGTGAGAGGAGCCGTGTGTATACCGCTCATTCCCATTGAAAACAATGGGACACCGTGGTATCTACCCTTTTACGGCCACTAGCGGGGGTTAATACCGCACTACTAGCGGCCAAATACCAGCCGCAATTCCGACAGTATAGCACGCTACCGCACATTCCGTGCTATACTGCCACTGCACATTCTGCCCCAGTGTGAAAGGGGCCTTAGTCCTCCATAAATTTAGCAGTGCCACCTCGTTGGTGCCATCTCATCAGTGCCCGTCAGTGCCGCCTTATCAGTGCACATCAGTGAAACTATAAGCAACACTTTTCCATTTTGGATAGAGTAAGGGATGGTTATAGCCCCTGTTAATTTGTTTTTGCCATCTGTTCATTTCTCTTTATTTCCTGCCCCATAGCCAGACAGGAAGTGAGAGGAAATCTCTGCATAATAGGGGAATCCCCCCCCCCCCCCCCAATGCCCTCAGAAGTAGTGCCCCCACTGGAAAATTTCAGGACAGGTCTTAAACAGGAAGGGGTGTACCTTGACAGGAAGGGGTGGATCATATTTAAAGTTTAGTCAGGCCTAGGGCAGCACAAAACCTAAATACACCACTGCCCTGGACTAAGGGATTTCAATGTGTTTCCCTCCTGGAGAGATTCCTCACAATATTGGATCCAAGCCAGAAGGATCTTTACCATGCATCTGCTTAAAATGTAGTGAAACACTGTGTTAACGACAGGGCTTTTTTTCAGGGGGGACTTGGGGGAACTCTGTTCAACCACCTCTAGCTCAGACCCCTTGATGCCTGCTCACCACAATCACTTGTAAACACAGAAGTCTGGTTTCTGTGTTTACAAGTGAAAGTTCTGCATTCTGTGTGTAACCCCCTGAACTCTGCACTTCATATGTAATGCAATCCTGGTATTTAATGCACCTTTAAGACCCTTTTACTGTTTTTGAAATCTTAACGGGGTCGTGGTTCCTGCACCTATTTTCAGAGAAAAAAAGCTCTGGTTAACGATATCCCAACAAAATATTCTGTATGTGTTCAGAGATGCGCTTTTTTAAAGGGTGCTTAATACGACCCAAATATATTTAAAATAGTGCTATTTATAGGGGATGTTTGGACATGAAGGATGGTAGGAAGTACAAAAAAAAACACTTTACAGATGGATTCTGCTGATTTTGTGCATCTCCCTGTGTATAATGCCGCGTACACACGATCGTTTTTCGGCATGAAAAAAAAAAACGTGTTTTCAGCATGTAGAAAAAAATTAGTTTTTCCAACTTCATCATTAAAAAAGATGTTGCCCACACACCATTGTTTTAAAAAAATGATGAGCAAAGCGCGGTGACTCACAACACGCACGACAGCACTCTAAAGGGGAAGTTCCATTCACGCTCCCATCTCGTAACTTGCCTCTGAGCATGCGTGGGTTTAAAATGTCGTTTTAGCCCACACACGATCATTTTTTACAACCCGAAAAACTAAATTTTTTAAAACGACTTTAAAAATGCAGCATGTTCGATTTTCTTTTGTCGTTTTTCAGAACATGAAAAACAATGTGAAGCCCACACACGATCATTTTAAATGATGTTTTTAAAAACAATGTTTTTTTTGATGCCGAAAGATTATCGTTTGTCGCGGCATAGGTGTTAACATGATGTTAAAGCTACTTTCTGGTGTTGATCACTTAGGCCTCTTTCACATGAGTGGACTGATAAGATCTGTAGTAGTCTATGGGCGGTCGGATGTTAACAGTCTGTAAAAAACAAACAGGTCAGTATTCTTTCTTTTATTTTTGGACCTAAATTTGGCAGATCTGAGATAGTCTGGTGTAAATGGATGCAAGTCTGTTTTCTTCTGGCAGCCCCAGAAATCTAATATAGGTCCAGAAAGCTTCTACAGCAAAAAACAAAATGAACACAAACGTCACATCTGTTCTTCTTTAATTCAGCAGGGGATCTGTTCACTGATCCTAAAGTTACATAGTTGCATAGTAATGATAATAATGGTAATGATTGAGCATTCCCTCCCTTCCCCCTTCCCTCCTTGGTAGGCTGCATTGATGAGCAATGATGAGGCTGCAATGATGGACACTGGTAAGGCTCCATTGATGGGCACTGGTAGGCTGCATTGATAGGTGCATTTGATGGACGCTTCATTTAACATTTGGGGTATACATGGGCAGGGCAAAGGGGTGGAGCAAAGAGGGCAGCAAAATGTGGTTTCACCTAGGGTGTCTAAAATCCTTGAACCAGCTCTGGTCCGCTGTTACCCAGCGGCATCCGATTGGGTCCCCTAAAACAGAGGGATCAGATGACAATGCAGTTAGCTTCCATCTGACCGCTCCATAGAGAACAGCAGGCTGTGTCTGTGTCTGCTCTGCATAGCGCAATAGACATGGACCTATCATCCGCCTGCTCAGCAGGGATCAGCGGAGAGATTCCCCACTTAGACAGATTCTGCCCTGTGTGAAAGGGGCCTTAAAATAAAAGGAATGTGTAGAACAGTGTGGAGTATAGACCATAGGGTCTGCTTAAACAGAAGAAAAGGCTGGAAGATTATTTGATTGCAAATCACGTAAACACACATTTCACAATGATCCATCTGCCCTGATTGCTGCAGCTACTCTAGTTTGTCATTATATTTAAAGTGTGAACCTTTTCAATTACCTTCTCATAGTTGATCGCTTATGGTCTGCTGAATATACAATTGATATATCTGTATAGTTTGTTAGAGCTTACAATCAAGAGATACAAAAGGTATAAACTGTGGGGGATGGGCTGATGGAGAAAATAAATGTACAGTTATTAGGTGGGGGCAGGAAAGGCTTCTCTGAAGAGATGAGTTTTCAGGGAATCGTCTGAAAGTGGGCAGAGTAGGAGATAGTCGGACAGATTGAGGTAGAGAGTTTCAGAGGATGGGAGAGGCTCTGGAGGTGAGCATGGTAGGAGGTGACAAGGGTGCTAGAGAGCAGGAGGTCTTGGGAGGAATGAGGAGAGCTATTTGGTTGGTATTTTGACTTTATACTGTATATAATAGGGAAGGGTTCAGCCTCATCTTTTTTCCCTTTTTATAGACACAAAGGAAAGTGATGCCCTGTAAACACGAGCGGTTTTCCCATCTAAAAGAAAAAAAAAAACAATGATTTTCCCAATGGAATTCCTCTCAAGCCTGCCTTGCATACACATGGTCACACAAAAGTTCGATGAAATTTTGACTGCCAAGAACGCAGTGATGTAAAACACTACGATGAGCCAAGAAAATGAAGTTCAATGCTTCTGAGCATGTGTCGAATTGTTTCCGAGCATGCGTAGGAATTTTGCGCGTCGGGATTTGTACACAAGATCAGAAATTCCAATCAGTTTTTTTCCTGACAGGAAAAAAAAGATCCTGCTCTCTATCTTTTTCCAGCAGTGTTCCTGTTGGAAGAAGTCTGATGGAGCATACACAAGGTCGGGATTCCCAACCAAAAGCTCTCATCAGACTTTTTCCAACAGGAAAAAGCGATCGTGCGTAGGGCATGAGAGAACTGGGAATAATTGGGCATAAGACTGGGATGCCATTAACGTTCATGTGCGCGTAAAGGTAGGTGTCACAATACTTTTGGTAATATAGTGTGTCACAGGAGGGCCCGTGGATTCCAGAAGCTCTTAGAAAGCATGAGCCAGAAAATAATGGACATTCAGAATATATATTGGACTACCCGAGATGGGACTGTTCTGTGGTTATTGTCCACAATGTATTCTAGGATATCTGTGGAGAACTGGTTGCTGTTTGTTGATTCTGAACTCAACAGGTTAATTTAAAGAGTGACTCATTCATAATGTGGGGACACGTACTGTTAGGTGTTAATGTCATCAACTCCAGCCCACCTGTCTGTCTGATGTGATGTAAATGAATCTAGGATGGCTTCTGAGGATCTTTCAGTGTGGCTTGTGCTAATTGACCCTGTATTGTGTGAAGGTCTATTGATGAAAATGTGTGTATTGTAAGTTAACAGACAGGTCAGGTGTATGAGTCATCGGCTGTAGTTAATTAGCACATGTAAATTAGGTCAGGAGCCGGAGTCAGGATGTCTGTTAAAAGATGTATTGCGGAGGATGTGTATTGGGGCTCATTAGGTAAACTTTGTGTGATGTTGTGGGTGTAGTTGGGTCATTGTTCATTTGATTACTGCAGTATCCTAAAGTGTATATAAGAGCTGTATTTCTCAATAAAGGGGTTATTCCTGTTAAACCTCAAACAGAGCTGTGTGACTCGTTATTGGGGTTTGTTTGCCTGACTGTGGAGCGTCGTAGCTGCCTTGTGTTCGGGAATAGAATATCCTAAATGGCTTTAACCCCTGTCCCATTTGGGGTGCCGTTACATAGTGTATCTGTGGTACTGCTGTGGAAGTGGGTAATCACTGTAGTTGTCAACACTACTATAGTGATGGCCACTTGCTTGTGAGCCCCATGCTAAGTGGCTGCCCTACTACATAGTAACCATAGGGATTCACCTGCTAGGAATTGGGACCATTCACAGAACATCTTGCCCTTTTCTCACTGAATGGAAGGCATTCTCTGATTGGATGAGATGGAGATGTGTTCAGAATGCAAGCCGTTCTGTGAATGGCACCTGTGACAGGCTAAGGAACCCCTGTGGTTACTACACAGCAGGGCAGCTGCTTAGCACGGGACCTGGAAGACAGCGGCAATCACTGTTGTAGTGACAACAAGTACATCAAGTCTGTGTTTCCACAATGGTCCCTTAGGTATGGCATATGAATACTTACATTGGTCCAAGCTGGACCAATGTACCTATGCAATGGTTGAGCTTCAATGTATTTGAATACAGACTTTCATAATGTGAGTGTAAAGACATTTAGAATGTTAGGCACATGAAGAAATCCATTGTCCAGGGATCTGCATAGAGAGATTACTCTACTAATTGTTTCCTCTTTTTAGGCATTAATCAATTACTACTGCCAGGAAAAGTACTTTCATCATGTTCACCTCCTCTAATGAAGTTCTCAAGGAGTATGTTAATGATCCCGTATTCCCCTTTTCCTGGGCCTTTGGGGTGTTAATGGAGGGTAATTGGTTTTAACTGAAGATTCTCACTAACTCATAACTGTAATAACCTCACTTGTTTCAATGTATTCACATGTTTTATTCATTTGGGATTCTACAAATCAAGTGTCTGAGTTCTTCCAGGAAATGGACATAATAAAGAATAAATCAGATGTTTCTCTGTTTTCCCTTATGGCTTTAATATATGCTCACAAGAAAAGTTCACATCCATGTCATTTTTTAGTTTCCATACAAAATAGTATTTTCCACAATCACTTAAGCCGCGTACACACGATCGAATTTGTCCGCTCAAATCCGATCGTGTGTATGGGCTAGCAGACATGTCTGACCGGCGAACAAATTTTAAAGCCTGCTTTAAAATTTGTCCGCCGGAGACATGTCCGTCGGATATGTCTGCTGGTTAGTACACTCACCGGCGAACATATCTGCCCGCACAAGCGTCGAATGGATGCAACGCATGCGTGGAAGTTTTTTACTTCCTGGTGCGGTGATGTGGCTACGTCAACGTCACCGCCACGTCACCGCGCTGTCTGCCGGCAGGGATTTTGATCCGATGGTGTGTACACGCCGTCGGATGAAAATCCGGAGGAGACATGTCCGCTGGAAATGGTCCGTCGGACCGTTTCAGTGGACATGTCCCCCCGTGTGTACGCGGCCTTAAAGATCACATGTTCTGGGGCTAAAACTAGCCATGGTCAGATTTCTCCTGTTCAGTCCACAGGAGAAAATCAGTATATTCCTTCATCCATGCGAAAGAGCTTGTCAAAGTTAAATTCCAGACTCTAACTAACTACTCTTTAACCATTTCCCGCCCGGTCAATAGACAATTGACGTCCGGGAAGTGGTTGTGTTATCCTGTCTTGATGTCTATTGACGTCCAGCAGGATAACATGCCGGCGCTCGCTCGTGGGGGCGTACAACGCAGCGATCGGTGAATCTGGGTGTCAGTCTGACAACCTGAATCTCCGATCTCGGTAAAGAACCTCCGACGGAGGCTCTTAACCACGTGATCAGCCGCGTCCAATCACAGCTGATCACGATATAAAGAGGAAGAGTCGTTGATCGGCTCTTCCTCACTTGCGTCTGACAGACGCGAGTAGAGGAGAGCTGATCGGCGACTCTCCTGACAGGATGCTCACACTGGACCACCAGGGAAGCCACCAGGACCACCAGGGAAGGGGACAACATGTGAATGGCCAGGTACATCCCCTATGGCCATCCACATGTAAAAAGATAAGCACAATAGATGCCAATCAGTGCCCACAATTGGGCACTGACTGGCAAAAGAGTAAATAAACAAGTGATGACCAGCAATGCCATCAGTGCCACCCCTCAGTGTCCATCAGTGCCACCCCTCAGTGTCCAGCAGTACCACCTCTCAGTGCCCATCCATGCCCAGTGCCCACCTATCAGTGCCCATCTGTGCCACCTATCAGTGCCACCCATATGTTCCCATCAGTGCCACCCACATGTACCCATCAGTGCCGCCCATGAGTGCCCATCAGTGCCGCCTATGAGTGCCCATCAGTGCCGCCTATGAGTGCCCATCAGTGCCGCCTATGAGTGCCCATCAGTGCCGCCTATGAGTGCCCATCAGTGCCGCATACCAGCGCCGCCCATCAGTGCCACCTGATCGGTGCCCATCAGGGCTGCCATATCAGTGCCCGTAATTGAAGAATAAGGCCGCGTACACACGATCGGTGCAACCCGATGAGAATGGCCTGACAGACCGTTTTCATCGGTTCACAGACTGATGGACTGATGTGCGTACACAGCATCAGTTCAAAAACCGATCGTGTCAGTACGCGGTGACGTAAAACACAACGACGTGCTGAAAAAAATTCAATGCTTCCAAGCATGCGTCGACTTGATTCTGAGCATGCGCGGGTTTTTGGACCGATGCTTTTGCGTACTAACCATCGGTTTGGACCAATGGTCAGGCGTCCATCGGTTCGATTTTAAAGCAAGTTTTAAAACTTTGGTCCGACGGACCGTACACACGGTCGGTTTGGACCGATGAAACTGGACTTAAGTCCATTTTCAGCGGTTTGGACCGATCGTTTGTACGCGGCCTAAAACATACTTAGTTACAAAAAAAATAACCTAAAAAAATAAAAACTGTTTAGGTACAGTGTAGCATGACCGCGCATTTTTCATTCAGAGTGCGACAGTGCTGAAAGCTGAAAATTGGCTTGGGCAGGAAGGTGCGTAAGTGCCTGGTATTGAAGTGGTTAAACAGCCGCCACCCTCTTCTAATTACCCTGTAGAAGGAAGATGATTATACTTACCTATGCTCAGGGTGCTCTGGGCCAGTCCTGTGATTGGATTCCAGTGGTGGCTTCAGGGGAGAGGAGGGACTTCTGTCAATGAATGCCCCTATAGTAAGCCTATGGGTGAGATTACTACCCAGCCATTTCAACCACATGACTGGTCCGAAACACCCTCCTTCTACGGGGTAGTTAGGAGTTAGAAGGGGGTTGGGAGCAGTTTTAGGCTTAGTTAGTTAAAGCCTGTAATTCCACTTTAAAATGAGGAGCTCTAGAAAATGATATTTACAAAACTGACACAACTTACTATTTTGGAGTGTATTTGTGGTGCAATACTTGACATCCTAAAAAAAAAATGATTTACTAAAAGGAGTTGAAAATCTTTACTCAAAAAATTGTATGAACATTAACTTCAATTTTCCAATCATTCAAACAGCAAATTCCTTTTTACCTCCTATGTCTGCATGTGATTGGATAATTGAAGTGTATTGTGTAAAGATTATCAACGCCTTTAGTAACCCTATTAAGTCTGTTTTCTTCTATACCCAAATACATGTTCTTGGCTGTTGATTGCAGGAGGACCCCAAAAGCAGTTGCTTTTTCTTTTTGTAGCCCAAGGTCCATAGTTGTAAAAAGATCCTGTCATTGTCCATTAAAGGGTAACACCACGTTGGATAAAAAACCTCTGGGAACATTGTACATGGCAAAAAATATTATATATTATTTAGGGCTGTTACTGATCAAAATTTTTATGTTCAATTAATCAATTGTTTTTAATCGATTAATTGACTAATTTCGATTAATTATAACACACATACAGATCCAAGTATTTTTAGCTGATCTCCTTACAGGCTGATTCCCAGTGCAGCTACCAACCACTGGAAAAATGGATAGCAGGATACAAAAAACACACAAAGGCAGCGCTCGATGGGAATAGCGTTAAAACTTTTATAGTCTTCAAGTCGGTAACAAAATAAATATTGCACTGGAGATAAAATCGATGTAGCTACATAAACTGTAAAAATGCTGCGAGTAATACCAAACGGTAACAAAAGCAGTCATAAAAACATGTAGCTAAGTATGATACTGGTATAAAAATGTGTACAACGATACCACTGCTGAATCCAGATGAGGAGGGGTTAACATCAGTCCGTCGGCATGTAGATCTCCCATGAAGGGAACTATCACAACTCCCAGTGGATGGCCGTAGATTCCCAGGTTGGTAGAGGGAAGTGATAGAGGGAAGTGTAACAGCCCTTGCGTGTGGCAGATAGTAAGGTCCCGCCGGCATGCAGATATGAAGGCACAGCAAAGGAGCCCTTCAGATGGACACGGCAAGCCCCGCCAATGTCCGTGATGTCAACGGATCTCCGATGGAACTCCCTGAAGACCCGGAAGCTGGCGAGGAATTTTGATCGATCAAAGAAATTAAAGATTAATCGATGAATTAATAGTTAATTTCCACAGCCCTAATATTATTAACTATATAATATACAAGCCACAGTAAAAATGACCTTTCCTTTTGAATCAGAACATGCCGGAGCAAAAGGGAACCTGGGAGAAGGGCCCGCATGACTGGGGGGACAACTTCGGAGGTAGCACAGGTTTGTTACTTAGAGAAAAGTGGGTCAGATCAAAGGGGGGGAGTTATGGTCAGTTGGGGTAGGTGTGGCATTAGTTAATTTGGTCCCTGATGGGGGGAGGGGTCATCTCTGTCTGGGGGCAACAGGAGAAGAGGCAGCACAGAAGTTGTGTTTTCCCACCCACCCTCCCTCTATTTTAGCAATATGATATATAATGTGTGTATTGTTTTGGGTTTATGGTAGCAGGGGTCTGTGGTTTGTGAAGGTTGGAATGATGGAAGGTAAACGGGATATGTTGTGGGGATGGGTTGGACCTATATAGGTATGGGTACCCTCCCTATCTAAAAAATAATGGGCTATCAGTCATCAGGCTGCATTGGCAAGAAGGTGGCAATAGTTGGTCCCTGAGCTGGTGGGATCGCGGCTAGGGGCCAGGATGCCAAGGTGGTGGTGGTACAGCCGATGCGATAGAATACCTTCCTTCATGAACCTCAGACATAGCAGTCAGTTTGAAAAAGTTGGGGTTATATATGTTGTGTGTGTGTGTGTATAAATTTAGTTATTTGTATACTAATTTGTAGGGCTGTGGAAATTAACTATTAATTCCTCGATTAATCTTCAATTTTTTTGATCGATCAAAATTCATTTGATTGGTACTCACCTCTCCACCGGCTTCCGTGTCTTCAGGGAGTTCCTTCGGAGATCCGGTGACGTCATGGACACCGGCGGGGCTTGCCGTGTCCATCTGAAGGGCTCCTGTGCTGTGCCTTCATATCTGCATGCCGGTGGGACCTTACTATCTGCCACACGCAAGGTCTGTTACACTTCCCTCTATCACTTCCCTCTATCAACCTGGGATTCTACAGCCATCCACTGGGAGTTGTGATCGTTCCCTTCACGTCACATCTACATGCCGACGGACTGATGTTAACCCCTCCTCATCTGGATTCAGCAGTAGTATCGTTGTACACATTTTTATACCAGTATCTTACTTAGCTACATGTTTTTATGACTGCTTTTGCTACCGTTTGGTATTACTCGCACCGTGTTTACAGTTTATGTAGCTACATCGATTTTATCTCCAGTGCAATATTTATTTTGTTACCTACTTGAAGACTATGAAAGTTTTAATGCTATTCCCATCGAGTGCTGCCTTTGTTAGTTTTTTGTATCCTGCTATCCATTTTTCTAGTGGTTGGTAGCTGCACTGGGAATCAGCCTGCAAGGAGATCAGCTAAAAGTAGTTGGATCTGTATGTGCGTTATAATTAATCGAAATTAATCGATTTAAAAAAAAACGATTCATCGAACACAAAAATGTTAATCAGTAACAGCCCTAGTAATTTGTTATATGTTAGTAAAGGGGCCGGACGGCCATTTAATCTAGATGGTGTGGTGTACTTATTTATCTAGGTAAGTCAAGGAAAAGGTTGGGTTATGGTTTTCAGGTGGGCAGACTGGACATCAGCTATACACCAGTCATGCATCTGCTATCATTTTCTGTAAAATTCAGTGCAATAGGGCAACCTGGAGGTGTTCTGTACAAAGTTGGTGTACACAACAATGTCCTGCTTGTGTGATTTTGGACATCCCTGCAATAGAAATTATATGTTCAGTGAGATGGTCCCTAAGGATGAATTTCTTCTAAAGTAGGGTGACCAGACATCCCCAGTTTCAGGGGACAGTCCCCTGATTGAGGACACTGTCCCTGGACCAAGTCTGTCCCTGGTTTTGTCCCCAGATTGGATTTAATAGGGGACAGGGGCAATTTCAAAGACAGTCAGCGCAGAATTAAAATAAAAAAAATAGAATTACACACCCCCGCTCGGCCGTGCCTACTAGCATAGGGGGGTTGTATTTTTCCCATGATCTTTGCCCCCTTCTGATGATCATGTGCTGGTCGGAGCAGAGGTAATATTTCTTCAGTTTCGGGCACATGCCATTCAGCTCTACTCGCATCTGCTTCTGCCTTGGCTCAAATCCTGGGCAGCCACCTGCCTATGTTCCTCCCCTCCCCATCCAGTAGTAGCCGAGGATCGGAGAGTAAGACTTGTGAGGCGGGTGGCGACGGGCAGAGAGCCGCTGACTGTTGCCATTACTAGTAAAGAAAAAGTATGTCCTCGGATTTCATTTTAAAAATCTGGTCACCTTATTCTAAAGGGAAGCAGGCACTGCAGCACTGACACTCCCATTTAGGAAATAGATTTCCTCCGCACGCTGTCGGCTGAAAATGAATCACCGGAGTACAGAATGAACTGCACTTCTGTGATGCACAGCAGAAGATTAGACAAAACAGTCTTTTAGCGGTACTTCTCCTTTAAAGATATTAAACTTCTTCTGATGCATTCACTATTGCAGTCACTTCTTGACTTGCTCTTGAAATGAAATAGTTCATTTGTAAAAACAATAAAAATAAATGAGAGTTTACACACAGGCGGCGCAACTTTGGGGGCGACTCGGCAAGGTGATCTCAAGACGACTTGAGAGGCAACTTGTAAAATGACTTCTGTATTGAAGTCAATGCAAGTCGCCCCCAAAGTCGTACAGGAACCTTTTTCTAAGTCGGAGGGTTGTGCTATCTTGACATTTCTTGGCCTCCGAAACTGTGATAGGTAGTGAGGAGTAGTGATGAGCGGAATACGCCATATTCGATTTCGCGATATTTCGCAAATATTTTAAAGAATATTCGCGAATATTCGTTAATATCGAATATTCGTGGTATTTTATAAAAAAAAAAATTGCGAAATTTCGCCAATGCGAAATTTCGCTAATGTGAAATTTTGCTATTTTTTTTTTGTGTGACTTTTAATATCGAATATTCGTGATATTTTATAAAAAAAAAAAAAAAATGCGAAATAATATGCGAAATTTCGCTATTTTTTTTTGGATAAAATATCACGAATATTCGATATTTACGAATATTCGCTATATTTTATAAAAAAAAAAATGCGAAATTTTCGCTAGTGCGAATGCGAAAATGATTGCGAATTTGATTGCAAAATTTGAAAAATACAAATATTCAAAATAGCGAATATTCGCCGCAATATTCGAGTTATTCGCGAATACTCGAATATGCAATATTCGTAGCGAATATTCGCAATGCGAATATTCGTGAGCAACACTAGTGAGGAGTAAAATCACAATTTTAGAAAGCCTGAAGGCGGTGATTGGGTTTCGTGGTCCCGTACACGGTTAGACTCCCAAAAAGTCCCACACATGTAGTATTCCTGTACTAAGGAGAAGCAGCAGAATGTATTTTGGGGTGTAATTTCACATTTGCCCATGGCAGGTTTTAGGCAAAATATCATTTCACTGACAACTTTGTAAAAAAAATAAATAAAAAAAAACATTTTTGTAATTTTTCAATCACTTGTTAAAAAAAAGTAATATTCAATTGCTCAACAAGCCTCTCAGCAAAATTCCTTGGGGTGTCTACTTTCCAAAATTAGGTCATTTTTTGGGGGGGACGAGCTTTGTACTGCCCTGCCATTATTGCACCGTAAGAAATTAGAGAGATGAGATGGCTGACTCTGAAGCCGCGTACACACGGCAGAGAACCTCGACGGGCAGAACACATCGTTCCGCCCGTCGAGGTTCTCTGCCGGCCGTCAGATTCGGCGACCCGCCCGTCGGGAATGGCAACCAGCCATTCTTCCAGGCGGGCCGTCGAGGAAATAGAGAGCGTGCTCTCTATTTCGGCTCGACGGGCTTCCCGACGGGAAGCTCGCTGAGACCGTACACACGGCCGAGGTCCTCGCTGGAATGTGCATTCCAGCGAGGTTCTCGCTGATTTTCAGCGAGAACCTCGGCCGTGTGTACGGGGCCTGAGTGTAGGCTGCTTCCCCCTGACCTTAATCCCTGTCCAGGGCCTCTGCATTAGCTGACTACACTTGCATGCTGGTGGGGTGTTTGACTCCCATGACTTGACTACCTAAGTCTCCTCCTATCATGGCTTTTAAATGGGCAATGACTACACCCACTACATCACTAAGGAGAGACTTTGCTAAAAGGGGCTTATAACGTTTTCCTTTCCCATAATAGAACAGAGCCATCTAGTGGCCAGGCAGCAAACTGCACATGCTTACAGAATTTGAGTTAAAGAGGAGCTCCAGCAGTTTATTAAAAGTCAGCAGCTACTTTTAGTAAACACACACTTACCTGTCCCAGGATCCAGCGATGTGGCCATCCGAACCGTCACTTCTCTCCCACTCCTCACCCCAGCGCTGGCATTTTAACTGTGGGCTCTCGGCTGTGGCAACTTCTATCTTATACATTTATCCTACATACTGTATCTAAGGAAATGTTCATCTCATCTTAAAATCTAATATTTTTTAATTTAAAAAAAAGATGGTAAAACAAACACAAACATATACAAATTATCTTATTATATACGTTCTATCTTATCCATCTATCTTATCTTATCCTACTTTACAATATAATTCTATCTTATCCATCTATATCTGATATGTGTATAACTTAATTATACATCTTGGGCCAGATTCTCAAAAGAGATATGCCGGTGTATCGCAGGAAACACCGTCGTATCTCTGTTTTTTTTACTGGGTATCTATGCGTCTGATTCATAGAATCATTTACGCATAGATACAGTGAAGATCCGACAGGTGTAAAACACTTACACTGTCGGATCTTAGATGTAATGACTTCGCTGGCCACTAGGTGGGCCTTTACGTTCATTTCTCATTTGCCTATGCAAATGAGCCTAATACGCCGATTCCCGAACGTTTTTATGCCGCCCCGTCGTTGTTTACATCGTTTCCATAAGCGTAAGGTTACCCCTGCTATATGAGGGGTAACCTTACAAAGTTCCGTCATATGCCATGGAAAGTATGGCGTCGGGACAGCGTCGTCTTTTTCCGTCGTTTACAACGTTTTACTAAGTCGTTCGCGAATAGGGATTTACGTAAACAACGCTCACCTCGGTTTCATTCATGTTTTCCTACGTGAGCTGGAGCATGCGCACTGGGCTATTTTTGCGGCCGGCGCATGTGCAGTTCGATCGACGCGGAGCCCGCTTAATTTAAATACAAGCCGCCCCCTTTGAATTATGCGGCCTTACGCTGGGCCATTTACACAACGCAGCCGCAACTTACGGAGCAAGTGCCTTGGGAATACGGCACTTGCTCTGTTAAGTTGCGGCGGCGTAGTGTAAATGGCTTACACTACGCCGTCGGCCAATCTATGTGAATCTGGCCCCTTATCTTTATATCTAATGAAAAAAATACCTACATGACCTCATGATTTGGGCGTTCCCTGGATGGGTAGGACAAGACTTCAAAAAGTGACCTGCCTGGCCACAATAAAGGCACAATCTCTCCCTTCTCCTAAAGCCGCGTACACACGATCAGTCCATCCGATGAGAACGACTGACTGATGGTCTGATGTGCCTACACACCATCAGTTAAAAAAATGATCGTGTCAGAACGCGGTGACATAAAACACACGACGTGCTGAAAAAAATGAAGTTCAATGCTTCCAAGCATGCGTCAACTTGATTCTGAGCATGCGCAGCTTTTTAACCGATGCTGTTGCATACTAACAATCGGTTTTGACCTATCAGTTAGGCGTCCATCGGTTAAATTTTAAAGCAAGTTTTTGACCGAAGGATAACTGACCGATGGGGCCCACACACAATCGGTTTTGACCGATGAAAACAGACTTCAGTGTGTACGCGGCCTAAGGGTTCTCTCATCCGCAGGGAGACGTGTGAAGCCCAACTGCATGGGTTCCACCTCACTGACTGACTCAGTACCAGGAGGCGAGGGAAGCAAGGGTGCGACTGCAAAGCTTGGTAACAAATGTACAGGAGGCTTCCGCAAGCGCTCCTTAACCACTTAAGGACCTTGGCTGTTTTTCAGATTTGGCGTTTACAAGACTAAAACTGTTTTTTTTTTTGCTAGAAAATTACTTAAAACCCCCAAACATTATATATATTTTTTTTAACACCCTAGAGAATAAAATGGCAGTCATTGCAATACTTTTTGTCACACCGTATTTGCGCAGCGGTCTTTTTGAAAAAAAAAACACTTTTTTGAATTAAAAAATAAGACAACAGTAAATTTAGCCCAATTTTTTTATATATTGTGAAAGATAATGTTACGCCGAGTAAAATGATACCCAACATGTCACGCTTCAAAATTGCGCCCGCTCGTGGAATGGCGTCAAACCTTTATCCTTTAAAATCTCTATAGGCGACATTTAAAAAATTCTATAGGTTGCATCTTTTGAGCTACAGAGGAGGTCTAGGGCTAGAATTATTGCTCTCACTCTAACGTTCGTAGTGATAACTCACTTGTGTGGTTTGAACACTGTTTTCATATGCGGGCGCTATTCACGTATGCGCTCGCTTCTGCGCGCAAGCTCGTCAATACGGGGAGCTTTAAAATGATTATTTTTTGTTTTCTTATTTATTTTTATTTATTTTATTAATTTTTACACTGAAAAGAAAAATGGATCACTTGTATTCCTATTACAAGGAATGTAAACATCCCTTGTAATAGAAAAACCACGGTCTTCTTAACCACTTCCTTACTGGGCACATATACCCCTTCCTGACCAGGTGAAATTTCAGCTTCTGGCACTGCGTCGCTTTAACTGACAATTGCGCGGTCGTGCGACGTGGCTCCCAAACAAAATTGGCGTCCTTTTTTCCCCACAAATAGAGCTTTCTTTTGGTGGTATTTGATCATCTCTGTGGTTTTTATTTTTTGCGCTATAAACAAAAAAATAGCGACAATTTTGAAAAAAAGTCAATATTTTTTACTTGTTACTATAATAAATAGCTAATTTAAAAAAAAAAAAAAAACATTTTTTTTTTCTCAGTTTAGGACGATACGTATTATTCTACATATTTTTGGTAAAAAAAAAAAAAAAACGCAATAAGCGACTGGTTTGCGCAAAAGTTATAGCGCTTACAAAATAGGGGACAGAATTATTATTAATTTTTATTATTAATTTTTTTACTAGTAATGGCGGCGATCTGCGATTTCTATTGTGAATACGATGTTATGGCGGACACATCGGACACTTTTGACACATTTTTGGCGCCATTCACATTTATACTGCGATCAGTGCTATAAAAATGCACCGATTACTGTATAAATGTGACTGGCAGTGAAGGGGTTAACACTAGGGGGTGAGGAAGGGGTTGATGTGTACCCTGTATTGTGTTCTAACTGTGTGGGGGGAGGGGGGACTGGGGGAGGTGACCGATGCTGTGTCCCTATGTACAAGGGACACAGATCGGTCTCCTCTCTCCCCTGACAGAACGTGGATCTCTGTGTTTACACACAGAGATCTGCGTCTTGTCCCTGTAACCGCTGATTGCGAGTGCCTGGGGGACATCGCGGCCCGCCAGGCACGCGCATCGGTTTTCCAGGAATGTTTGCGCGCCCTCTAGTGGCCTGGAAGAGCACAGGACGCATATATGCTGTCCTGTTAGAGATTCAGAACCACCCGAGGCCACATATATTCGTACGGCCGTCGGGAAGTGGTTAAATATGAGATCTGGGGTGAAAAATACCTCAGATCCCATAATTAGATTTAAATGCAAAAAAAATAAAAAAAATTGTCATTTCAAAAAATGACAACTAGAAAATATTGCTTTAAAAAGCATGGGCGGAAGTGAGGTTTTGACGTCTCTGCTATGGGGACTGGTGGGGGCCATCTCGCCCTCACTCGTATTCCAGCCAAGCAGGAGACAGGACCCGATCGCCTCCGCAAATCCGGTAAGCGGCGGAGGGCGCGGGAGAGCAGAGACCACTGTTATCGTTTACAGGACCGCTCACAGTATAGATGGATATCTCGGTTGTGGCAGTAGCTGCTGCCGTTACTGAGATTTCCATCTTTAAAAACAGGATGTATATAGTCGTGAGCAGGTATATTTATATATTCAACTATCTTATTAGTATATCATCTATATACATACATATTTGTCAACATACTTACCTGCAAATCTTTACACACTCACTTATCTATCTCACCTTTTATTTATTTTTTGTTAATGTCCAGCCTCCAACCTCCCCTTATAGCTGGCCAAGCACACTCCTTTTTCTTTCTCGTACATCACGGGACACAGAGCGGCATATTCATTACTATATGGTACTCCATATAACCCATATAGTAATGAATATGCCGCTCTGTGTCCCGTGATGTACTCCAAGAAAAGGATTTTACAGGTAAGCTGTATTTAAAAATCCCTTTATTTCTAGATGGTAAACCAGTATATACAGTACATACATACCGGTACTTACCAATATACTTACCTGCAAAACTCTACACACTTATCTTATCTTTATATACCATAATTGTTTTAACTATCTTATCAGTAAATCATCTATATACATATATACGTATGAACATACTTACCTGCAAAACTCTACACACTTACTTATCTATTTTATCTTATTTTTATTTATTTTTAAACTATCATCAGTATATCTTTATACATAATTACTTACCAACGTACTTACCTACAAAACTCTAAAACGTACTTATCTATCTTATCTTTAATTTTTTTTTTTAAACGATCTTATTAATATATCTATATACATATATACTTACCAATATACTTACCTGCAGAACTCTACATACTCACTTATCTATCTTATTGTTATTCTTTTTCTCTTATCACTATATACATATATACTTACTAGGGTTGCACCAATACCACTTTTTAAAGACCGAGCACAAGATCTGATACTTTTTACTTTTTAAGTACTTGCCGATACCAATTACCAAAACTTGTTTTTGCATGGATGACCTCCTTCAACCGCCACCATTCTGTCCGATGAAAGCACTCTTAGGGCACGTACACACGAGCAGACCGGTCCGACGGACCGTTTTCATGGGTCCACCGCTGAAGTGGCCTGATGGTCTGATGTGCGTACACACCATCAGTCCAAAATCCGATCAGACCAGAACGCGGTGAAGTAGAATACAACGACGTGCTGAAAAAACGAAGTTCAATGCTTCCAAGCATGCGTCGACTTGATTCTGAGTATGCGCAGGTTTTTGGTCCGTTGCTTTTGTGTACTAACCATTGTTTTGGTCCGACGGACAGGCGTCTATCTGACAGATTTTAAAGCAAGTTTTAAAACTTTGGTCCGATGGACAATGGTCCAATGGGCCGTACACATGATCAATTTGGTCCGATCGTGTGTACGTGGCCTTAGTGGTCACTAAGGCAGGCCTGGTGAGGACTTAAAGGGGTTGTAAAGGTAATTTTTTTTCCCCCTAAATAGCTTCCTTTACCTTAGTGCAGTCCTCACTTCCTGTTCTTCTGTCCGTAACTCCACACAGTAATGCAAGGCTTTCTCCCTGGTGTGGAGAAAGCCTCTTGAGGGGGAAGAGGGCGAGCAGGCAAGTCAGGACACTCTCTACTGCAGATAGAGAAAGGAGCTGTGTGTTGGTGGGCGTCCTGACACTCCTGCTCGCCCTGTCCCCCTCAAGAGGCTTTCTCCACACCAGGAAGAAAACCTTGCATTACTGTGTGTAGTTACAGACAAAAGAACAGGAAGTGAGGATTTCTCAGAAGAAATAAGGACATTTAAAAACAAAATCGAACAATGAGGGAAGTGAAGGAGGACTGCACTAAGGTAAAGGAAGCTATTTAGGGAATTTTTTTTTTTTTACCTTTACAACCCCTTTAACCAAGAAGATATGGAAAGTCAATCTACAGTTCCATATTGAGACTAAATCAAAGGTGCACACTGAATATGCTTTTATGGCTAATAAAAGGTAATGGCAGGCGTCTTGTAGTATCTGCTCGTAGAATGGACTTATTTGTATTGCCTATTCACACCACAGCACTGTGTGCATGCATTTTCATGCATCGCCTCATGTTGCAGTGCACAGCATTAGGCAGCTATTCAAAATGAATGGGCTGCAGCACACCTCAAGGTATGAAAAAAATATCTGCTCTCTGTATCTTTTGCAGCATATTGCACATGACACAATGCTTTGTGTTGCACTTCTGTGTGTTGCAAATGGTGTGAATTGCCCCAAATGTAAAAAAAAAAAAAAAAACCTTAGGAGCGGTTGCCATTGTCTGAACCAGGTATTAAAAGTATTAAAAAATGTATTTAATATTGCTTATGGTTTGTGGCTAACCAACTTTTCTATTGGGTTTCATAATTTTGAATTTGACTCAATGATTTTTGGTAGTATGAATGGCATTGATATAGTTGTCTGTGTGTAGCTTTTATGAGATTTACACATAATAATAAAGACTCACGTGTGATTTCTATTTCTGGCCCAATATTACGAGTTGCAGCAGAATTACTCCGGAGCCTTGGAAGCCATGAACAAAATCCTAGCCAGCTCTGCAGGCTTTATTCCTGCTCTCATTAAGAAAATGAAGCTACAACTGGCTTTATAAGACTGGGAACAGACAGTAGAGACATCTCTGAGGCCGCGTACACACGATCGAACATGTCTGCAGACCAGTTTCAGCGGACAGATTCGATCGCGTGTACGGCCTAGCGGACAGGTTTCCAGCGGACAAAAGTTTTAAAACATGCTTTAAACCTTGTCCGCTGGAAACATGTCCGTCGGACAGTACGACTAACCAGCGGACAGAAATTCCCCGCATGCGTCGAATGGATTCGACGCATGCGCGGAAGCATTTTATTTCCTGGTTTGGTGACGTGGCGGCGTCAACGTCACCGCGTTCTCTGTCCGAGGGGATTTTCGTCCGATGGTGTGTACACACCGCCGGACCAAAATCCTGCAGGAGACATGTCCGATGAAAACGGTCCGCGGACATGTCTCCTCGTGTGTACGGGGCCTGAGGCTCAGGATGCAGCTAACACACCACCATGTCATGTGCTTTAGTTTTCAGATAGTTAGAGATATTGGGAATAGTGTTGAGCAGAATATGCCATATTCGATTTCGCGATATATCTCGAATATATAGTCGAATATTCGAGATATATTCGCTAAATACGAATATTCGTGATATTTTTTGGAAATGAAAATATTGCGAATTTTCGCTATTGCGAATTTTCGCTATTGCGAATGCGAATCGCGAATTGCGATTGCGAAATTTCGAGAAATGCGGAAAGGAGCACTCTGATTGGCTCAGAATATTCGTGATATATTACAATATAAAATAATTGCGAATATTCGAGAAATGCAGAAGGAGCACTCTGATTGGCTCAGAATATTCGTGATATATTACAATACACAATAATTGCGAATATTCGGCAAATGCGGAAGGAGCACTCTGATTGGCTCAGAATATTCGTGATATATTACAATACACAATAATTGCGAATATTCGAGAAATGCGGAAGGAGCACTCTGATTGGCTCAGAATATTTGTGATATATTACAATATAAAATAATTGCGAATATTCGAGAAATGCGGAATGGAGCACTCTGATTGGCTCAGAATATTCGTGATATATTACAATATAAAATAATTGCGAATATTCGAGAAATGCGGAATGGAGCACTCTGATTGGCTCAGAATATTCGTGATATATTACAATATAAAATAATCGCGCGATATCGCTATTGCCGAATAATCGCATTGCGATTTTTCGGCAATATAAAATGAGCGCTGCAGCTACTCGGCCCAAGGTCTCTAATCATACCAGCAATGCTTTTAGACGTCGATGGGGATCTCTAGGATGTGATCTGTTCTAAAAAAAAAATTGAAAAAATTTGAATATTCGAAATAGCGAATATTCGCCGCGATATTCGTGTTATTCGCGAATACTCGAATATGCAATATTCGTAGCGAATATTCGCAATGCGAATATTCGTGAGCAACACTAATTGGGAAGTGGGTGGGCTGGTGGCATTTAGGTTTCTAGGAAAACACAGAAGAAGCAATTATGGAACACAATTGGAACTGACTTTGAGAACAGTGAGATGATGATCTTTAAAGGGTTAGTAAATGAAAAAATGGTTTTCATTTAAAATAACAAACATGTTATACTAACCTCCACTGTGCAATTTGTTTTGCACAGAGTGGCCCCCGATCCACGTCTTCTGGGGTCCCTCGGCGACTGTCTCTGGTTCTCTTTTTTTTTAAAGATTGATTGCTATGCCCCTGGGTGGCAATCGACACCCTTAATAGTAACTGTGCCACATCCTACAGCATTGAATAGAATTGTGGAGAAAAAATTTACTTTTTAGGCACCGATTTAGAAAAATAATTTTAATATCATTTACATAAATACATCCAATTCATCAATGACCACAAATATTGATGAATTCTGTGTAATTAAAACCGTGACATACACATAAACGCACACATTTGTCAAGATATAGTGTTGAACACAATATTCCTTATACATTCTAGAGCAAGCTATAGGTTTAATCAAATCAAACCAAAATGTAGCTGCTTGGTATAGCACTAGATGATTTCTGTACAAATCTTGACATCGATTTTCATTCCTCATGGAGTTGCTCTACATGTTTCGTGGTGAACCACTTCCTCGGGAGCTTTGAGAAATATACAAATTGGTGATGTACAAATGAAAAGAAAGGCTGGCTGTGATTGCCCGATGAAACCAGGAAAAAATGGCTGCTGATGCCCCAAAAAGGATGGGGCTAGATGGAAATGGTGGTCTGTCGTGGTTTCGATGGATGCCTCACTACCACCAAACAGGAAGGCCATTGCCCGAAGGGGGTGCTAACAAAACCTGGAATTACTCCTATTTAGGTGTCCTCAAGGCTCTCTGTCCATCTCAGGAAAAAAGTGGGCCATAGGGTTATATCTATCCTATTATCAACCACAGCACTTTCCTGAGTCCTGGATGCGGCTGCACTCTGCCGTCAGTAGTTCATGCAAGCTTACAATCTCAACTGTTCGGAGTAAAAGGTCAGTTCTTAGTTGAGGTGAAATATGCTTCCTTGAAGAAATTTGTTTTCAGGGATCACCTTTTCCAGAGGATGGGAGAGGCTCTGGAGAAGTCCTGCAGGCAAGCATGGGACAGGATGAAAAGGGAGCTAGAGAACAGGAGTGAGTAGGTCTTAGTGATGGGCAGCACAGAAGCTGAAAGCTGTGCAGTAGGCTGAAAAATGTGCCAGTGCATACTTGCTCTGCACGGCTGCCATTCAGAACACACTGCATGTTCTCAATGAATAGAAAGCATTCTCTGATTGGACAAGGTGAAAAGGCAGGGCAATGAATGGCACAATCCTCACCTCGTCTTGTCCAATCAGAGAATGAGTTCTTAGATTGGTGCTCAGCCTGAGTGAGCAACCTTCTGTGTTCAGGACCTGGATATATGAAAAGTATAGTATTAGACAGGTATCTGCACCCCCCTCCCCCTGAAAGGTGTGAAATGTGACACCGGAGGGGGGGAGGGTTCCGATCAGCGCAAGTTCACTTTAGGGTGGAGCTCCGCTTTAATTAAAACAATCTTGCTGTATTTTCCCAAATTCCAGCTCACCCAAGCAGTTTGTTTTTTGATTTTTTTTTTCCTTTTGGGATAAGTGTATTCTGCTGCCACAATTATCTTTGATATTGTGTTTAAGTCCTGAAAGCAGCTCTAGATTTGTCAAGAATATAATTTCTTATCTTTGGGAAATTGGGATGTTCTAAGACCTGTTGAAGAAATGCGATGGGATAGTAATAAGGAACATTTTCAAAATAAAGCAAATGTGCTACACAACCTCAGATGCAATGTATACATGTGTCAGGGAACAAATGCAGCAAGTGCTCCCTCTGCAGGCAGATTCAGGAATATGCATCATTTCCAGGCGACATAAAATCACAGAGCAGCCTTGCGCACCTAGAGATGCATTTCTTCTATTAAACTGCTTAAAATGTATTCCACTTTTGCAGACAAAATTTGAAAACCCCCACTGTATGTTTGTTTTACAGGCACATCTCATAAAATTAGAATATTTCCCAAAAAAAATCAGTAATTAAAAAAGTGAAACTCATATGTTACAGTGCGGAAAATACGTATTTGAACACCCTGCTATTTTGCAAGTTCTCCCACTTGGAAATCATGGAGGGGTCTGAAATTGTCATCGTAGGTGCATGTCCACTGTGAGAGACATAATCCAAAAAAAAAATTCCAGAACTCACAATTCATGATTTTTTAACTATTTATTTGTATGATACATGTGCAAAGAAGTATTTGAACACCTGTCTATCAGCTAGAATTCTGACCCGTTATGGCCCATACACACGATCCGAATATCGGCCGACGGATCGTACGACTTTTTTCGCTTAATAATCGCGAGTAAAATAAAATAGGTTTTTAAACTCACGAAAATTCTCGTACGATAGAAAAAAAACAATCGGAAGTGATGTCATGTGTTGTAATGTATTTGTATTGTATTGTCGGACGACGGCTGTACTGACTAAACGAAAATCGGACGATCGGACATCGGACGAGAAAAATTTTCACGCTTGTCCGATCGAATTTAATCAGATGAACGGTCGTGATCGGCTGTCGAAAGTAGTGTACACACGATCCGAAAATCGTACGATCCATCATCGGACGATAGTTTTCGTCCGATATTCGGATCGTGTGTATGGGCCAAAAGTCTGCCTTTAAAATGTCCACCTCCACTCCATTTATTATCCTAAATTAGATGCACCTGTTTGAGGTCATTAGCTGCATAAAGACACCTGTCCACCCCATACAATCAGTAAGAATCCAACTACTAACATGGCCAAGACCAAAGAGCTGTCCAAAGACACTAGAGACAAAATTGTACACCTCCACAAGGCTGGAAAGGGCTACGGGGAAATTGCCAAGCAGCTTGGTGAAAAAAGGTCCACTGTTGGAGCAATCATTAGAAAATGGAAGAAGCTAAACATGACTGTCAATCTCCCTCGGACTGGGGCTCCATGCAAAATCTCACCTCGTGGGGTCTCAATGATCCTAAGAAAGGTGAGAAATCAGCCCAGGACTACACGGGAGGAGCTGGTCAATGACCTGAAAAGAGCTGGGACCACCGTTTCCAAGGTTACTGTTGGTAATACACTAAGACGTCATGGTTTGAAGTCATGCATGGCACGGAAGGTTCCCCTGCTTAAACCAGCACATGTCAAGGCCCGTCTTAAAGGGGTTGTAAAGGTACACGTTTTTTTACCTTAATGCATCCTATGCATTAAAGCGGAGCTCCACCCAGGAAAACAACATTTTCCCATGTTGTTTAAAAAAATTAAATAAAAAAAACCTTAAAAAAAAAAAAAAAAAAAATACTCACCCGAAATACCTGTTGCTATGCGGAAGTCCGTAATCTGCCTCTTCCACTCCGCGGTGCCTTTTCTTCTTGTCCTTCTCCTTGTGAATGGGGCGCGCTGCTTTCTGGGAACTGTGTGTGTTCTCAGAGAGCAGCGCGCCCATTCACAAGCCAGCGTGAGACTCACGCAGGCGCAGTAGGAAATGGGCAGTGAAGCCGTACGGCTTCACTGCCTGCTTCCCATTGTGTGAATGGTGGCACGGGACCCGGAGCGATCGCGGGACCGGCATCGGGGGGCCCATCAGCGCGGGCAAGTAGGACAAGGTAAGTGTCCTTATTTAAAGTCAGCAGCTACACTGTTAGTAGCTGCTGACTTAAAAAAAAAAAAAAAAATTGCGGCTGGAGCTCCGCTTTAAGGTAAAAAAACATCTCACAGCACCGCCCCCCCCCCCCCCCCCCGAGCCCCCGTTGTACTTACCTGACCGTTCGAATCTCCCGGGCGCGTCCACGTCGTCCTCTTCGGTTCCCAGCCTGGCCGTTGATTGGCTAGGCTGGGCGGATTGATAGCGGCGCAGCCATTGGCTAGCGCTGCTGTCAATCAGAGCGGATGACGCGGCGCGCCGGAGGCGGAGCCGAGTGATACAGTCGGTGGCTATGGCCGCCGCTGTATCACGGGAGCGCGCTCGCAAAAGCTTTCTTCCATGCGAGCGCCCTCGCATGAAGAGGGAAAGCTTTTGCGAGGAGGAGCCCAGACAGCCGCCGAGGGACCCCAGAAGACAGCTTTCCGGGCCACTCTGTGCAAAACTAACTGCACAGTGGAGGTAAGTATCACATGTTTGTTATTTTTTTTTTTTAAAAGCCCTGACTTTAGTGTCCCTTTAAGTTTGCCAATGACCATTTGGATGATCCAGAGGAGTCATGGGAGAAAGTCATGTGGTCAGATGAGACCAAAATAGAACTTTTTGGTCATAATTCCACTAACCGTGTTTGGAGGAAGAAGAATGATGAGTACCATCCCAAGAACACCATCCCTACTGTGAAGCATGGGGGTGGTAGCATCATGCTTTGGGGGTGTTTTTCTGCACATGGGACAGGGCGACTGCACTGTATTAAGGAGAGGATGACCGGGGCCATGTATTGCGAGATTTTGGGCAACAACCTCCTTCCCTCAGTTAGAGCTTTGAAGATGGGTCGAGGCTGGGTCTTCCAACATGACAATGACCCGAAGCACACAGCCAGGATAACCAAGGAGTGGCTCTGTAAGAAGCATATCAAGGTTCTGGCGTGGCCTAGCCAGTCTCCAGACCTAAACCAATAGAGAATCTTTGGAGGGAGCTCAAACTCCTTGTTTCTCAGCGACAGCCCAGAAACCTGACTGATCTAGAGAAGATCTGTGTGGAGGAGTGGGCCAAAATCCCTCCTCCAGTGTGTGCAAACCTGGTGAAAAACTACAAGAAACGTTTGACCTCTGTAATTGCAAACAAAGGCTACTGTACCAAATATTAACATTGATTTTCTCAAGTGTTCAAATACTTCTTTGCAGCTGTATCATACAAATAAATAGTTAAAAAAATCATACATTGTGATTTCTGGATTTTTTTTGTTTTCATTATGTCTCTCACAGTGGACATGCACCTACGATAACAATTTCAGACCCCTCCATGATTTCCAAGTGGGAGAACTTGCAAAATAGCAGGGTGTTCAAATACTTATTTTCCACACTGTATATAGATGAGTTACACACTTTCAAGCATTTCTTTCTTTTACATTTTGATGATTATGGCTTACAACTAATGAAAACCCAAAATTCAATATCTCAGAAAATTAGAATATTACATAATGCCAAGGAGATTTTTCTATATGCCATGCGTAATCCATATTGCCTGCGCTTTAGGCCCCCTTTCAGCCTAATGGTATAATACATCTTAGTATCACTCTGTTTACTGCATATCCCCAAGTAAACAACCATGACCAACATGCCTTCATGCTTACAGTGCATCCTCAGCTCGACCAACTCGAGCCCGGGAGTAAATCTTTATTTATAGAATAGAGCTTGTTGGGTTCACAAATCGGCCAATCAAGCACAGACAATCCTAAAACAGGAGGGGTTATACAACAACCAATGACTAGGGGAGTCTTATGGGTGTGTCTGGGCCGGGGCAGTGTGCATGATTTCCCACTCCCTGTACCTGTAAGCCATCATCTTCAAATAAACAAAGGATGCCGCGTGGCTTGAAATCATGGGTCTCTCCGACCATAACAATTCAAAGACTCCCGTTTTCACTGTTGGTGTGAATCCTTATTCTATGTTGTTCAGAGAACAACACATACCCGGATTATACTACTGTTCCTGTGGATGGGAGATTATCTGCAGGGGCACGCCACGCCCCCCCAAATGTGTTGATCAGGCACCCCGAGATGATATAAGTGTACATCCGCTCATAACCGATAATGTCTTAATAATCCCCCCAGACAAACGTCTGCGCATCGCACAGGAACCCTTCGCTGGCGGACATATCCCCACTTTTATATATATATATATATATATATATTATTATTTTTTTTACAATGCTTTCTTTTTTTTAGGGGGGAGTGGATGGTGTCAGTGTTTTTCATTACAATTTTTATTATTTTTTACAATTATTTTTTTTTATTATTTATTGCAAATTTTTTATTTATTTTTTAGCTCTGTTGGGGGGCTTTGGTGAGATATCGGGGATCTTAACAGACCTTTAACATCTCCCCTTTGAGACAGAGAAAGGCACTAAGGTCACAGATTCCCCAGTCCCTTTCTCAGCAGCCTCAGTTGCACTGAAAATGAATGAACAGGAGATAGAAGCTCCTCTCCATTCATAAACTGAAGCATTGTAAACACAGTTTATGATGTTTCAGTTATATGAATGGACAGAGTCAGTGATCACTGACTCTGTTCATTTGGAAAAGGTAGGAGCCGGGTTTAGATGCTCCTACCTGCGCTCTCCATCCTGACAGATCGAGGAAAGAGGGGATGGAAGAGGATATGGAGGGGGACAAGGAGCAGAGGGGAGAGCAGCAGCACGGAGAGGTGACACAAGGCACGGAGGGGGACAGCGGCAGCATGGAGGGGGGACTCGGAGCGGGACAGAAGCAGCATGGAGGGGGGACACACAGCATGGAGGGGGACAGCAGCGGCATGGAGGGGGACAGCAGCGGCATGGAGGGGGACAGCAGCGGCATGGAGGGGGACAGCAGCGGCATGGAGGGGGGACACGGAGCGTGGAGGGGGACAGAAGCAGCATGGAGGGGGGACACGGAGCGTGGAGGGGGACAGCAGCAGCATGGAGGGGGGACACGGAGCGCGGAGAGGGACAGCAGCACTAATGGGGGAACTGAAGGAGGATACAGGGACAGTCCATGGTGATCGGAGGGGGACAGCAGCAGCATGGAGGGGGGACACGGAGCATGGAGAGGGACAGCAGCAGCAGCAGCAGCACAGAGGGGGGACACGGAGCGTGGAGTGGAAGAGCAGCAGCACGGAGGGGGACAGCAGCAGCATGGAGGGGAACATGGAGCACGGAGGACAGCAGCAGTACAGAGGGGGGACACGGAGGGCAGAGGGGGCCAGCAGCAGCGCGGAGGGGGACAGCAGCAGCACGGAGAGGTGACATGGAGCGCGGAGGAGACAGCAGCAGCATGAAGGGGGGACATGGAGCGCAGAGGGGGAGAGCAGCAGCACGGAGGAGTGACATGGAGTGCGGAGGGGGACAGCAGCAGCATGAAGGGGGACAGCAGCAGCATGAAGGGGGGACATGGAACGCGGAGGACAGCAGCAGTACATAGGGGGGACACAGAGTGCAGAGGGGGACAGCAGCAACATGGAGGGGGAACACGGATAGTGTTGAGCGGAATACGCCATATTCGATTTCGCGATATTGCGCGAATATATAGAAGAATATTCGCGAATATTCGCTAATATCGAATATTCGTGATATTTTATCCAAAAAAAATTTTGCGAAATTTCGCTAATGCGAAAATGATTGCGAAATTCTCATAAACGGAGATCATTTCCTGTATTACTAAACTAATATGCACTAAACACTAACTCTACTTAAAAGAAAGGAGAATAAGGGGGCAAAAGAAGGGCGGAGAAGATAATCGCGCAATATTCCTATTGCGCGATTATCTTCTCCGCCCTTCTTTTGCATCAGAGCCAATCAGAATAACTCGAATATTCGGCAAAAGGAATATCGCGCAATATTCCTTTTGCCGAATATTCAAGTTATTCTGATTGGCTCTGATGCAAAAGAAGGGCGGAGAAGAAAATCGCGCAATATTCCTTTTGCCGAATATTCAAGTTATTCTGATTGGCTCTGATGCAAAAGAAGGGCCGAGTAGCTGATGCGATTCTTTTATGTTGCGAATTTTCGGCAACATAAAAGAGTCGCATCAGCTACTCGGCCCAGGGTCTCTCTCTAATCATACCAGCAATGCTTTTAGACGTCGATGGAGATCACTAGGATGTGATCTGTTTTAAAAATAAATTTGAAAAAATACGAATATTTGCCGCAATATTCGAATTATTCGCGAATACTCGAATATGCAATATTCGTAGCGAATATTCGCAATGCGAATATTCGTGAGCAACACTAGACACGGAGGGGTAGAGCAGCACTAATGGGGGAACTGGAGGAGGATACAGGGACAGTCAGTGGTGATCGGTGCGGCTTTGGGGGGAGTTACAAGCACCGATCACTGCTGTATAGATTTCACTAAAGCAGCTGAAAAGGGGGATCAGACTTTGACAGCAACGGTCCAACGGATGTGTTTTATCGGACAATCCGACCGTCTGCATGCTCCATTAGACAATTGTTTTTGGTTTTTCAATGGACAAATGTTCACTGTGAATGCTCTCAAACTTTCCGACAACAAATGTCCGATGGAGCATCATCATCATCCGATCGTGTGTACACAAGTATATACTGTAGGACTAAAATCCAAAGTACAAACACGCATGCTCCGAACCAATGCTAAACATCAGACAACAAAAGCTGAAGTTGCCAAAAGGGTGGCGGTAAAGAGCTGAAAAACCATGTGATTTGGTGAATGTTGGCTGAAAAAGTTCTGCCGTGTGTATGCAGAACAAGTTTAGGGACAACGCCCCTTTGGACAAAAATCCACGGAAAAGTCCAATGGAAGTCCGATCATGTGTATGAGGCTTTAGGTGGACTAGCAGATATAAGATATATACTCACCGGCTACTTTATCAGTTACACCTGTTCAATTGCTTGGTAACACAAATTGCTAATCACCCAATCACATGGCAGCAACTCAATGCATTTAAGCTTTTAGATGTGGTGAAGAAGACTTGCTGAAGTTCAAATGTAGCACCAGAATGGGGAAGAAAGGGGATTTAAGTGACTTGTCGGTGCCAGATGGGCTACAGCAGCAGAAGACCACACCGGGAGCCACTCCTGTCAGCTGAGAACAGGAAACTGAGGCTACAAGTTGCACAGGCTCACCAAAATTGGACAATAGAAGATTGGAAAAATGTCTGATTGGATGAGTTCTAATTTCAGCTGCAACATTCAGACGGTAGGGTCAGAATTTGGCATAAGCAACATGAAAGCACGGATCCATCCTTCCTTGTACCAACGGTTCAGACTGGTGGTGCAATGGTGGGGGATATTTTCTTGGCACACTCTGGGCCCCTTAGTACCAATTGAGCATTGTATAAGTGCCGTGACCTACCTGAGTATTGTTGCTGACCATGTCCATCCCTCTATGACTACAGTGTATCCATCTTCCAGCAGGATAATGCACCGTGTCACAAATCTCCAATCATCTCACCACTGCTTTCTTGAACATGACAATGAGGCACTGTACTCCAATCGTCTCCACAGTCACCAGATCTCATCCAATATAGCACCTTTTGGATGTGGTGGAATGGGAGATCACGTCAGTATGGACCTAAATCTCTGATGAATGTTTCCAACACCTTGTTGAATCCATAGCTACCCCAATGGTCCTGAATTGGAGGGACTGTCCCTGATTTGGAGCAATGTCCCTCTGTTCCTCTTTCCTCCTCATTTGTCCTTCATTTTGGTCTGATCTTTATAGTTGTATATAAAATGCACTTTTTATCTTTCAAAAGGTGTTTTTCAGTGCTAAACCTTTCATCTGATTTCTATTTCTGATTTGTAAATTGCTGCATTTGTAAATTCTAAAAGCCAATATAAAGGAATAGTAGTGGTAAAAAAAGCACCCGTGGGTTTAACCAATCTATTTATTTGTACAATTCTCCTTTAAGGGGCGTGGCAAGGGGTGTGTCCTATGCCTGCATACCTTTACCGATAGGTGTCCCTCATTCACATCTTAAAAAGTTGAGAGGTATGGTTGAATCTATGCAAAAAGGGGTCCAACCCGATGCAAGCAAGGTGTACCCAATAAAGTGGCCAGTGAGCGTATATACACTAACAAACTGACACCAAACTCCAGCTCAGGCTGCAGTTATACAAGTGGTTAGAGCAACCATTTTTTTTCTCTTTTAAAATAAATGTTTTACATGATTAGCTAAAAGCTGATCATTCTAAGCACCCCTGTCACCCCTGTCAGTGGTAAATGGTTCGTCGCAACACCTTAATACATTTGGAAGAGAGCTTGTTCTTACAGGATCACCTGATGAAAATAAAAAAATCTAATAAAGAAAACTAATGAAGCCATCACATCTAAGAATTGGTAAGCTGCAATATAATCCATATTTGCTTTTGGGTTTAATACCACTTTAATGCAACTCTGTATTAATATACCATTATACTAGTTTAACCACTTCATTACTGGGCATTTAAACCCCCCTTCTGCCCAGACCAATTTTCAGCTTTCAGCGCTGACGCATTTTGAATGACAATTGCGCGGTCCCCACAAATACAGCTTTCTTTTGGTGGTATTTGATCACCTCTGCGGTTTTTATTTTTTGTTAAAAAAAAATAAACAAAATACCACATTTGAAAACATTTTTTTTTATATAAAATTTTGCAAACGGGTAATTTTTCTCCTTCATTGATGTACGCTGATGAGGCTGCACTGATGGAGAAAAAAAGTAAGAACAAATTACGGTATTCCACCACATCAAAAAAATTGGTAAATTGCAATATAATTATATTTTTGGTTTTGGGTTTAATGGTGCTTTAACCACTTAAGGACCGCCTCCTGCACATATACGTCGGCAGAATGGCACGGCTGGGCACAAGCACGTACAGGTACGTCCTCTTTAAGTGTTCAGCCGTGAACCGATCGCCGCTGAAGATGCTCTTATGGTGTCACAGCAGTGTTGCCAACCTACAGAGAACAAATTCTCCTAAGGAGCGCACGAGAGAATAATCCAAGAATCAATTGCCCATAGGGATGATACCAACAACAGTGCCACAGGCCTTGCCGCCCTTTATGGATGGGCATATCCTAGTGGCAAAAAGAAGAAAACAAAGGTGCTCCAGCCTAGTGTATTACCGTTAAAAGATTTTAATAACATTTTTAAATATATACAGGGCCTACTCACAAGTGTAGTAGAAAAAAATTGTAGTAAAGCTTACTCGACATAAGCTGCAAAGAGATGACCACCGGCTGACACGTTTCGAAGCCTCATCAGAGCCTCGGATGAAGAGGCTTAGAGCTTCGAAACGACTGATCAGAGTATCGTTCAAGGTCATCTCTTTGCAGCTTATGTCGATTAAGCTTTACTGCAATTCTCACTACACTTGTGAGTAGGCCCTGTATATATTTTAAAATGTTAAAATCTTTTAACGGTAATACACTAGGCTGGTGCACCTTTGTTTTCTTTGTGTTGCCAACCTACCAGATTGAAATTTAATGACACAACACCCAAAATTTACTGGCAGTTCCAAAAGTTACAAAATTCCAGTTTTAAGTGCAATTTCCATTTTTGGGCTACACACAATATGCAGGTAGAAATTATTATCATTATACAGGATTTATATAGCGCCAACAGTTTGCGCAGCGCTTTACATCAGGGAAGACAGTACAGTCCCAATACAAATCAATACAGGTGGGATCAGAGGGCCCTGCTCGTTAGAGCTTACAATCTAGAAGGGAGGGTCAAGTGGAACAAAGGGTGGTTAGCTGTGGGGGGGATAATCAAATGGACTCAAATGAAAATACAGTTGTTA
The DNA here is from genome assembly GCA_029574335.1 of Rana kukunoris. Taxonomy (NCBI): domain Eukaryota; kingdom Metazoa; phylum Chordata; class Amphibia; order Anura; family Ranidae; genus Rana; species Rana kukunoris. Next base: position 193,650,933 of record CM056054.1, read on the forward strand.
GGTATGGGTAGGGTAGGCTTCTCTGAAGAGGAGGGTTTTCAGGGATCCTCTAAAAGCTTATAGAGAAGGAGATAGACGGACAAATTGGGGTATGGAGTTCCATAGACTTGGAGAGGCTCTGGAAAAGTCCTGGAGACGAGCATGGGAGCAGGTGATGAGGGAGCTAGAGAGTAGGAGGTCTTAAGGAGAACGAAGAGAACGATTAGGTTGGTATTTAAAGACTAGGTCATTGATGTAGCTGGGGGCAGAGTTGTGGGTGGCTTTGATTTAAGGTCGATAATAAGGCAAAATGCATGTTTCTTATTTTTGATATTGTAAGTAACTAAGGGACAAGACTGTGGAATGCAATACATTAGAATGGGTGATGCACTCATGAAATTGACTCTCGTAGTGATACTGACAGTGTGCAGCAGCACAGATGATGATGACACCTCACTGACATGACACGCCCCCTTCTGAGTCGCAGTGACAGTGTCTCTCTATGTCAGGTGGTCCCTTCAGTTCACTCCAATCCAAACAGCACTGACAGTCCTGCTCCTGGCTTGCCTTTCTCCCTTCAGGCAGATCCACACACAAGGCTCCGGATGCCCCACTTGGCTTTCTTGCACCATGACATCACACAACACGCTCAGACACCACCTCCACCAGACCTGCCCCCCCCCCCCCCACCAGCACCGCCTGAACACACTGCAGCAGGCACTTGGATGGTCTCAGCTGGCTCCGGACCCAAGCTGCATATGCACATTTCCGAGCCGAGTGTCACAGCCATATTTTTTACTGGGAACCTTTTCCTCTTACTGGCATGAGAAAAGTGTCCATTTTTTCTGGCTGCTAGTAAAAATACTGGTGGTTGGCAACACTGTGTCACAGATCTGTGTGCAGGTAAAGCCACTGTTTGACTTTCTTTGTGTGAGCAGCCTACCACACCTCTATGTCAAATAAAAGCAAAGAATTTCCAAGCTCAACTTACCACCCAGCCTGCGACCAACCAAATGAACCTGTCTAACAGGCTGCGCTGAAAACAGGGGTTTAGTTGCACACATTTGCAAATACAAGCGTAAGCTGCAGGCCCCGCCAAGGCACCCTGTATCCTGCAGACCCTAACTCTAAAATTTGGAGAGTCTCCACAGTGGGAGCAAATGTATTCTGATGGATAAGAAAGAAAGTTTACCGCTCACAGGTCCCAGGGAACTGCAAGGTGGAGTCCAAACACCTGGGTGCATGGCACTGCAATAGTATGCAAAAATGTGTAGAGAAAAACCGGGACGGCCGCACTCAAAAAAATGGTTCCTTTTAATAAAACTGGTCACAACATGAACATATCACAGCAAAAAATCAGAAGAAAAGCTGACGCGTTTCACACCATCATACAGTGCTTATTCATAGCTATGAATAAGCACTGTATGATAGTGTGAAACGCGTCAGTTTCCTCTGATTTTTTTAAAAGGAACCATTTTTTTTGGAGTGCGGCTATTCTGATGGATAGATGAAGGGCAGATCACTTCAATACCAGGCACTTACACCCCCTTCCTGCCCAAGCCAATTTTCAGCACTGTCTAAATGACAATTGTGCGGTCATGCTACACTGTACCCAAACTAAATTTTTATCATTTTGTTCCCACAAATAGTTTTCTTTTGGTGATATTTGATCACCTCTGACAGCCGCCGGGTGTGCAGTGTCTGTTATCCTGCTCAACATCATATGATGCCCAGTCATAATAACTGAACCCCCGCCCGGCTGTCATTCTGCTATAGGCCGGGCGGGAAGTGCTTAATGGTGCAGGAATACACTGAACACCCAGCACATTGTACAATGGCAGCAAAGGTGTCAGTGCGTTGCCCGACCAATATGTCAACAATAAAAAAAAATACCAGACCTCTATGCCACTATCAGGGCCACAAAGAGACTTTTATCACCACTTAATTGCCAACTTTTTGGACTTCACAGACCATTAAAATCTCTATTTTGAATGGCGTGGACCACTAACTGTACATGCCCTTATACACACACAATGCACCAGCTCTCTGCCCCCCTCCCTCGGGTGCTCTGGTCTAAAGTTAACCTAAAAGAGTGCATAGTGGAACATGGCATATCAGAAGACCAGGGCCTAAAAAGCAATGTATAGCAGCTGGTCAATAAAGTATTGTATTTGGAGTAGGCGATGGGTCCTCTAGTAGTGAGGGTGTCAGTGTTCTGTCAGATCCCCAAAAGCAATCAGGACAAAACCCCAGGTACAGACTTAGCCACATGGTACAGGAGAGCTGGATGAGGTCTGCGCTAGGGGCATGGAAAGACCCCATTCTGTCAGTGGGAGTGAAGTGGCAGAGTTATATTGGACTGGTGAAGGGGGCATGGGCTCAGTAGGGTCCCTTCCTAAATGCAACATATTTTGAGGAAGGTGTGTAGTAACACAGTACAAATTACTGCACATGGCTTCATCCCTAAGCTGGGGTTCTGGCTCAACTTTGACCTTGATGTGGCTACAGCCCTGTCCTGGTCTTGGGCATTGATGAGCATGTACACAAGAGGAGAGAAGTGCTACCCCTGCGCGTGCAGGGTGAGTGGCACCATTCACAAATAGATATAAGTTGTTTTCATATGTACACAAGACTACACATATAGCAATTGTCCAAAGGTGAATAAAGAGCTATACTGTAGACATTGGATCTTGGGTGAAGCATGCAGTGGTAACTTATCAATTGTGCATAGGTTGAAAGGTGGCTGAATCACTTGAATCTCTGATGGAGTGCAAGGATGTACTGGTAACTTAGGCCCAGATTCACAAAGCACTTACGCCGACGAAAGGGAAATTTGCGCCGGTAAGTGCAAATGTGCGCCGGCCTATCTGTGCGTCGGACCCACAAACCAAAATACGCCTAAAAACTGGCCACCCTACACCGACGTAGCTTACATACGCCAGCGTAGCGTAGGCACACTTTTCGTCTGGATGCATGTTGCTGCTCCCATTGATTAGGCATTCAAACATGCAAATGAGGGAAATATGCCGATTCACGAACGTACGTGCGCCCGACGCAAGCTACGCGTGGTGCGTGCAAGTTGTACGTCCAGCGTAAAGTTATTCCCCATAGATGAGGTGCAACCCGGCACCAGACATGCAAAGGTCTGCACCAGAGAACACAAGACGGCGTATTAGGCATACGTTACGTTCACGGCGTACGTGGTAATCCGGCATACCTTGGCAGTTTTCCCGGCGTGGTTGAGAGCATGCGCATAAGGGTGCACTTTCATGCGTCCACGTCACAGCGCATGCGCAGTTTGTGATACGCCGGGCGTAAAGCACTGCACCATGCTCAGACTATCATTTGCATGGGGTCACGCCTACTTCCACCTACGTCGGCCTGCGCCTTCGAAAAATACGCCACACCAACGCAGCGTTGGGCGCAAAAGCTTGCTGAATGCAGTGCTTGCCTCTCCGCGCTGCGTAGGCGTGGAATACGGCGTTTGCGCTACACCGGCGTAATGTGCGCCCAACTCTCTGTGAATCTGGGCCTTAGTGTCTAAGCTGAGGCCAAAAAGCTCTTTGCAGGACTTCACCCAAAAGGGGAAGTTTCACTTGTTTGCATGAATAAATGAAAACTTATATAGCGCAGCACATGCGAACTGAATCGCCTCTGGGCATCCTCCTCTTGAACCACTTGCCTACTGGGCACTTACACCCCCTTCCTGGCCAGACCAATTTTCAGTTTTCAGTGCTGCCGCACTTCGAATGACAATTGCACGGTCACGCAACGCTGCACCCAAATTACATTTTGATCATTTCTTTTCACACAGAATACAATTTTTTATTTTTAAACTAAAAAAAGCTTTTGTTTCTGTTATAAAATTTTGTAAAAAAAAAAGAGTTTCCTCCACTGATGGACACTGACTGATAAGCTGCACTGATGAGGGGGCACCAATGAGATGGCACTGACGATGGGCACTGATAGCCGAAACTAGTAAAATAGTAGAGCAAATGTATTAAAAAACTGAAATTTATTTCTATTTACATAAAAAAAAATATATATAAAATGTTCACAGTAAAAGTAAGGTCACCGTTACACCAATATACATTCAAGGTGCCAACATAATTGATGAATCATTGTTGATTTGCAGACACTGTAATCGCTACGCATATCACGGGACAACGCCCACTTCATCAGGAGACAGCCGCAATTGGTTTCTATGTGCACCCAAGGAAAAACCAAGTCAGTAGAAAAAATAAAATGTATTCAACATTTAGACCACTTTCACACCAAGGCATTTTTCAGGCGCTTTTAGCATTAAAAAATAAAAAAAATAAAAAAAAGCACCTGTAATGCGCCTGAAAGAAGCTGCATCTGCAATCCCAATATGAAAGCCCGAGTGCTTTCACACTGAGGCGCTACACTGGCAGGGCATCAAAAAAAGTCCTGCAAGCAGCTTCTTTGCAGCGCTTTAGGAGCATCGAATACACCGCTCCTAAAGCACCCCTTTCCCATTTAGACAATTTTTTAACGCCAAGGCGCCTGAAAAATGCCCTGGTGTGAAAGGGGTCTCAGCGGAGCTTTACCAGTGTTTTTCAGGCGCTGGCAGTGTGAACGGACTCTGAAAGCACTCAGGCTTTCACATTGGGATTGCAGATGAGGCTTCTTTCTGGCGCTTTACAGGTGTTTTTTTTTTTAAACGCCAAAGCACTTGAAAAACGCCCCAGTGTGAAAGGGGTCTTAGTATGGAAACGAAAAACTGAATAGATGTCCACGATGCATCATACAGCAATGGTCGGGGGTCAAACCGGTTATCATCTGGGCTGTGGCTCTCAGCATGGTAAGCTGGGGTCAGGGCCGTCATTTTGTGCCCATTAATGGAGCACATCCTGAAGAAATGTTTCACTTTCTCAGCAACCTGAAATGAAAAAAAGGACAGAGACAAGAATGTCATTTGAAGTAGGAAAAGGAGGACGACTGGAAGGAGCACCGGGGATTTCACACAAAGGAAGCAATGCAACAGGATTCTTTATAGCACAAGTACATGGCTACACAGACACACAATCAGCAATATGAAATGCTGGGGTAACACACACTTTAACCACTTAAGCCCCGGACCATTTGGCTGGCCAAAGACCAGGCCACTATTTGTGATTCGGCACGGCGTCGCTTTAACCGACAATTGCGCGGTCGTGCGACGTGGCTCCCAAACAAAATTGATGTTGTTTTTCCCCACAAATGCATTAACCCAGCACTGGTGTCAGCAAATGCATATTAACCCTCAGGGCACAGATCTACCCCCCCCTTCCGCGGCACCCCCCACCCGGCCTGCAGGCCATTTATAACCGGTCCGTGGTCCAGTACTTTGAGACCCCTGCTCATGAGCATCAGGAGTGGGAAAATTTACTTTTTTTTTTTTTTTTTTTTATTTGGTGGTGGGTCATAATAATAAATATATATTCAATATAAAAAAAGGAGGATTTTTCTTCTACTAATAAGGACATTTTCCTGGCCCTACAAAGGGCACAAACAGCAAACAATGCCCACATACGAGACATCAGGAGTGCCATTTTTATTTGTTGAGAAGGTCATGGTAATGACATAAAAACATACTATTAAATTAATTTTAAAATAAAGTTAACCACCAAATAAAAGCCCAGATGGTTCTGACAAGAAACAAGGTGCAAGTCACCTGGGGTACCTCAAGATTTTGCATTCTTTTATAAGGTGCCATGACTAAAAAAGTCTAGAAATACTGGAAAAGGAAGCAACATGGTCATTCCTCATGGAGTTTAGTAAATACAAGGGATTTACTAAAGACAAATACACTGCACTTCACAAGTGCAGTTGCTCTGATCGTTTCCGAGAGGCAGAGCGGCGGTCTGTCTATGTACACAAGGCAGATCACCGTTCTGCTAGGAGAGGAGACAGAGATACTGTGTTTCTGCCAAGCAGAAAGACGGATCTCTGTCTTCTACCAGCCAAAGCACCCTCCCTCCCTCACAGGAGCACATTTAACCCTTTGATTGCCCCAAAAAGTGTCACCTAGTGTCAGATTTGTCTGCTGCAATGTCACAGTCCGGCTTAAAACAAAATCATTGGTGTCACTGGGAGATATTCTGCCCCAATCATTGGTGTCACTGGGAGATATTCTGCCCCAATCATTGGTGTCACTGGGAGATATTCTGCCCCAATCATTGGTGTCACTGGGAGATATTCTGCCCCCTCATTGGTGTCACTGGGAGATATTCTGCCCCAATCATTGGTGTCACTGGGAGATATTCTGCCCCAATCATTGGTGTCACTGGGAGATATTCTGCCCCAATCATTGGTGTCACTGGGAGATATTCTGCCCCAAACATTGGTGTCACTGGGAGATATTCTGCCCCCTCATTGGTGTCACTGGGAGATATTCTGCCCCATCATTGGTGCCACTGGGAGATATTCTGCCCCCACATTGGTGCCAATGAATAAAAAAAAAGCACCCCAAGGGCTGCATAAAAATCAAGCACCCTCCCGGGCCACAGTTTGGAGACCACTGGCCTAGTCAAAGCCCAGACCTCAATCCAATAGAAAATCTGTGGTCAGACTTAGGCCTCGTGCACACGATCGGAAAATCTGTTCGTTTCTACGCTCCATCTGACAATTTTTGTCAGATTTTCCGTGAACAAATGTTGGATAGCCTGCTTTAAAATTGTCCGCCAACAAATTTGTGATGTCGGATTATCTTACCGTGTGTCCTTCGGACAAAACTCCAAGGTCAAAAACATGCATGCTCAGAAGCAATGCTCAACATAACACAATATTAGCAGAAGTTGCACAAAGGGTGGCGCCAAAGAGCTGAAAAACCACAAGACAAGTTCATGGCCAACGCCCTTGGGATAAAAGCCCTACGCTTTGTCCACAGAAAATCCGATCGTGTGCACGAGGCTTTAAAGATTGCTGTTCACAAGCCCAAACCATCCAACTTGAAGGAGCTGGAGCAGTTTTGCATGGAGGAATGGGCAAAAATCCCAGTGGAAAGCTCATAGAGACTTATCCAAAGAGACTTGGAGCTGTGATAGGCGCAAAAGGCGGCTCTACAAAGTATTGACTTTAGGGGGGTGAAGAGTTTTGCACATTGACTTTTTCTGTTATTTTGTCCTATATGTTGTTTGCTTCACACACACATCTTGAAAGTTGTGGGCGTGTTCTGTAAATGAAATGAGGAAATCCTCAAACAATCCATGATAATTCCAGGTTGTGAGGCTACAAAACACAAAAAATGCCAAGGGGGTGAATACTTTTGCAAGGCACTGTATATACATGAAATAAAACAGACCCCTTTATGTTTTCCCAGCACATTTCCCACTTACTGGGATGGTGGCACAACACCACGTTGGGTTTGATGCATGAATGATCGCTGGCACTTTACCATTTTATTTTGCAATCCATTTATTTTTATTTACAGATTTGGGGACAAAGAGGAGACAGACAGGAGGGGAGGGGGGGGACAGAGATCAGACACACACACACAGGAGGGGAGGGGGGGGGGGACAGAGATCAGACACACACAGGGGGGGGGGGGACAGAGATCAGACACACACAGGAGGGGAGGGGGGGGGGACAGAGATCAGACACACACACAGGGGAGGGGGGGGGGGGGGGACAGAGATCAGACACACACAGGAGGGGGGGGGGGGACAGAGATCAGACACACACAGGAGGGGAGGGGGGGGGGGGGGACAGAGATCAGACACACACAGGAGGGGAGGGGGGGGGGGGACAGAGATCAGACACACACAGGAGGGGAGGGGGGGGGCGACAGAGATCAGACACACACAGGAGGGGAGGGGGGGGGGGGGACAGAGATCAGACACACACAGGAGGGGAGGGGGGGGGGGACAGAGATCAGACACACACAGGAGGGGAGGGGGGGACAGAGATCAGACACACACAGGAGGGGGGGGGGGGGGGACAGAGATCAGACACACACAGGAGGGAAGGGGGGGACAGAGATCAGACACACACAGGAGGGGGGGGGGGGACAGAGATCAGACACACACAGAGGGGAGGGGGGGGGACAGAGATCAGACGCACACAGGAGGGGAGGGGGGGGGACAGAGATCAGACACACACACAGGAGGGGGGGGGGGGCAGAGATCAGACACACACGGAGAGATCAGACGCACGGGAGGGGGGGCAGAGATCAGACACACACAGAGATCAGACGCACGAGGGGACAGAGATCAGACGCACAGGAGGGGAGGGGGGGGGGGCAGAGATCAGACACACACAGGAGGGGAGGGGGGGGGGGGCAGAGATCAGACGCACGGGAGGGCAGAGATCAGACGCACGGGAGGGCAGAGATCAGACGCACGGGAGGGCAGAGATCAGACGCACGGGAGGGCAGAGATCAGACGCACGGGAGGGCAGAGATCAGACGCACGGGAGGGTGGGGGTGGGGCAGAGATCAGACGCACGGGAGGGTGGGGGTGGGGCAGAGATCAGACGCACGGGAGGGTGGGGGCAGAGATCAGACGCACGGGAGGGGGGGGGGGGGGCAGAGATCAGACGCACGGGAGGGGGGGGGGGGGGCAGAGATCAGACGCACAGGGAGGGGGGGGGGGGGGGCAGAGATCAGACGCACAGGAGGGGGGGGGGGGCAGAGATCAGACGCACAGGAGGGGGGGGGGGACAGAGATCAGACGCACAGGAGGGGGGGGGGCAGAGATCAGATGGGAATATATACATGACAGGTATACAGGACAGATCATGCATTAGAGTGTAAGCTCTTATAGTGTAAAGTCACACACTGGAGAGATATGATTGGTGTATAGTAATAATAATGACACACACAGAGGAGGGGGAGGGGTAGTATAGGGTATTATAATGAGGAGAGGGGGGGTCTAAGGTGATAGAGGGGGGGGGGGGACGCCACTGCCCCAAGGGACAGCCTGACCTGATTGGATGACTGGGGAGTCAGGCACACACAGCCCCTTACCTATCTCCGTAGATCTCCCGGCCAGCCTGTCCTCACTGCACAGCGGTGTTCTCTAGTGCCACCTGCAGGCTGGAGGGAGGAGAAATCCTAATCCTCTCTTTAGATGCCGATTCTAGTGTCGGGAGACATTGTGGACTGGCGGCAGCGCGCGGTAGTCTCGCGCTTCCTCAGCGCGTGCTGGGGGATGAGTAATAATACGCGCGGTAGCTTGACACCGGCGCCATTTTGACCCGGAAGTCGGAAGACGTAGCAGCATCTTCGCTTCGCTTGTGATTGAACAGGACGGGACAGCGCCCCAGGTGGAATCGTCCCAGTACTACAACCACAGCGACTTCACTAATCTATCAGAGAGAAAGTAGGTGTCATTATTTTCCATGTTACCTTACAGATGAGGCCGGGTAGTGGTGCGGGGACGGGGGGGGGGGGGCGGGGGACAGTGTGGAATGATCGCAACTATCATAATGAACGCCACCGGTACACTGTCCCAGCTTTGTGATCATCGAAAGTCCATGGGGGGGCCTGTCTCCCCAGTCATCCAATCAGGTCAGGCTGTCCCTGGGGGCAGGGGCGTCACCCCCTCCCCCCCTCTATCACCATAGACCCCCCCTCCTCCCCTCCTCATTATACCACCCCAATCCATCATTATAATACCCTATACCACCCCAACCTGTCATTATAATACCCTATACCACCCCAATCCGTCATTATAATACCCTATATCACCCCAATCCATCATTATAATACCCTATACCACCCCAATCCGTCATTATAATACCCTATACCACCCCAATCCGTCATTATAATACCCTATGTCATTATAATACCCTATACCACCCCAATCCATCATTATAATACCCTATACCACCCCAATCCATCATTATAATACCCTATACCACCCCAATCCGTCATTATAATACCCTATACCACCCCAATCCGTCATTATAATACCCTATACCACCCCAATCCATCATTATAATACCCTATACCACCCCAATCCGTCATTATAATACCCTATATCACCCCAATCCGTCATTATAATACCCTATACCACCCCAATCCGTCATTATAATACCCTATACCACCCCAATCCATCATTATAATACCCTATATCACCCCAATCCGTCATTATAATACCCTATACCACCCCAATCCGTCATTATAATACCCTATATCACCCCAATCCGTCATTATAATACCCTATACCACCCCAATCCGTCATTATAATACCATATACTACCCCAACCTGTCATTATAATACCCTATACCACCCCAATCCGTCATTATAATACCCTATATCACCCCAATCCGTCATTATAATACCCTATACCACCCCAATCCGTCATTATAATACCCTATACCACCCCAATCCGTCATTATAATACCCTATATCACCCCAATCCGTCATTATAATACCCTATACCACCCCAATCCGTCATTATAATACCCTATACCACCCCAATCCGTCATTATAATACCCTATACCACCCCAATCCGTCATTATAATACCCTATATAATACCCTATACCACCAATCCGTCATTATAATACCCTATACCACCCCAACCTGTCATTATGATGCATATGCCTGGTGGGCTGGGGCTGCTGGGCCACATGTCAATTTCGGCCAGCCACGCGGCCGTCCGACTGACTATTCAGCTCGGGGTGGGGGGCGAAAATAAAGGGGCCAAGTGACCATGAAGGGGGAGGAGCTGCCTGGAGGAATCCCCTTTTGCCTGATGTCGGAAAGGTTTATTTGCTAAAAAGTAAGTAATGGCAGCCTGCCTGTTTGCCAAAAAAAGTATGTTTTACACCTGGAGAGGAGAAGCAACGCAAGGGTTACGTTTTGGGCAGTGAGGGGTGGTTACAAGGAGGCATTGGCCTGTGTGGGCGGAGCGGTATAAAAGAAGGGGCGGGTACAGCAGAGAGAGGAAGCTTTCCCACCCACCCTCCATGTTGTGTGTCGTTTTGTGTTGTTGGTCTGTGTTCTTTTCTTGCAGGGTATGGATTATGGACGTCATAACAGCTGGAGCAGGCGGTATCGGTCTTTGGTGGTGGCAAAATCAGAGGTCATGGAAATGGTGGGGGGCTTTATCGGTGGTATGTGCCCCTCTGCTGGAATACGGTTATGGTTGTACTGCGGGTGGGGGTTGTCTCCGAGCTGGTATACGCCTGGAGGCCTGCTATGGTACAAATTATGGTCCCGCAGTGTAATAATGGAAAATGTGACAGTTTCGGGGTACCGTCAGAGACCAACAGACTGGGTGTTTAAGTAATTGTGATTTAAATGTGGAAATATGTTAATGGAAATTTATTTTGATTAAAGTTATTTTAATAGTTGGAGATTTGATATTATTGTTTAATAAAAAAGGCCGTTGTGGTCATTTATAATCCAACTCTGGTGTGGTCTATTATTATTATCCTTATGTGGTATGAAAGGGGGTGGTTTAGAGGTAAGGTAAAGAAGGGGTCAATGGGGGGGTTTAAAATGTAAGGTTGGTGAATATCTCGAGTACACTGGTCATGTTTTTGAAGAGGAATACTGTTGTTATGGTAGCAACCATAACCATAACCCTGGTATCCTCTTCAAGAGGGGGCGGTTCTCTTTCAGATAAAAGTGGTCTCTGTGGCAGATTCCCAGCAAGATCACTTTTATCGCCAGCGGGAGAGGGCCCCCCCTCCCACCGCAGTTCTGGTTCCCCCCTGCCGATTACCGTGGCCATCGGAGGCGATCCGGACCTGTCCCCTCTGTGACATGGAGACAAAACGTCACTTCTGCCCATAGCTCTCAAAGGGACATTATTTTTTTCAATGACAAAAAAAAACAAAAAAATGTTCTTCCATTTTAGTGTACATATGAGATGTGGGGTCTTTTGGACCCCAGATCTCATATTTAAGAAGACTTGTCATGCTTTTTTTTCTATTACAAGGGATGTTTACATTCCTTGTAATAGGAATAAAAATCACACATTTTTTATTTATTTTTTAGGAACAGTGAAAAAATTTAAAATAAAGTTTTTTTTTTTTTTTTTTTAAATGCGCCCCATCCCGCCTAGCTCTGGTGCAGAAGCGAACGCATACATGAGTAGCGCCCCCATATATTAAACGGTGTTCAAACCACACATGTGGGGTATCGCCTCGATCAGTAGAGTGAGAGCAATAATTCTAGCCCTAGACCTCCTCTGTAACTCAAAACATGCAACCTGTAGAATTTTTTTAATGTCGCCTATGGAGATTTTAAAGGGTAAAAGTGTGTCGCCATTCCACGAGCGGGTGCAATTTTGAAATGTTGGGTATCAATTTAATCAGCGTAACATTATCTTGCCCAATATAAAAAATTGGGCTAACTTTACTGTTGTCTTTTTTTTTTATAAAAAAAAGTGTATTTTTTCCAAAAAAAGTGCGCTTGTTAGACCGCTGCGCAAATACAGTGTGACAGAAAGTATTACAATGACCGCCATTTTATTCTCTAGGGCAGGGGTCTCCAAACTATGGCCCTCCAGTTGTTCAGGAACTACAATTCCCATCATGCCTTGTCATGTCTGTGAATGTCAGAGCTTTACAATGCCACATGGGATGTGTAATTCCGAAACAGCTGAAGGGCTGTAGTTTGGAGGTCCATGCTCTAGGGCAGGGGTGTCAAACTCAATTTCATCGTGGGCCACATCACCATTATGTTTTCCCTCAAAAGGGCCGGTTGTATCTGTAAGATTAGATGTCCTGCGCATCCCCTCCCCTTACATTAAATGTTCAAGAGCCACCCCCCACCATCATAATTTGAGTCCCCCCACTCTCCATTACATCACAGTGCACCCCCCTTTCCTTATGCTGCTGCTGGGAAGAAGCTGGATGCATTGCAAGTAGAGGTCTGGAGGAGGGCTGGAACTCTCCCGCAGCTGCAGGAGAGGTGCAAGGGCCACATGAAATGGCCTGGAGGGCCGGTTCTGGCATGCGGGCCTTGTGTTTGACACCTATGCTCTAGGGTGTTAGAAAAAATAAATAAATATATTTCTATATATATATATATATATATATATATATATATATATATATATATATATATTGTGTGTGTGTTTTGGGGTTCTAAGTAATTTTCTTGCAAAAAAACAGTTTTTAACTTGTAAACACCAAAATCTCAGAAATAGGCTCGGTAATGTAGTGGTTAAAGTGTATATATGATTTTTTTTTTCTTTTGTGTTTATAAAAAATCATAAATACACTTTAAATGCATGACACATTTTGGATTATTTTATATATAATTTTATATGTAATTTTGGGTAATATATTTTTAACGTGCCCTAAAATGAACTGTCATCTCTTAGCCTGGGTTCACACTAGATGTGGTGCGCATTCACAGCAAATTTGCTGCGGTTTCAGCACTGCATCTAAAATCGCAACCTGTCCATGTGAACCAATTGTTAAATTATTGACACCCCGTAATCGGTTTACAAAAAGCAGCGCAGTTTGCCGAATCGGATCGCATGGGTGTGAACACCCATCCAGTCTGATTCTGGTGGGGACAATAAAGGGTCCTGCACCAGTTTGGTTTGAATGCAGTGCGACTTGAGCCATACAAATCCATGGCTAAAATCGCACCCCAGAGACACCACTTGTAATTCACACAGGAATGTGCTGTGATTCCTGTGAGAATTACATGTGGTGTCTCACCCCCGCAGTAGTGTGAACCCGGGCTGAGGCCTTAAAGCCAGCTGGCAGGGGTGAGCTCAGGTGTGTTTGGATCCTAGTCTGAACTATCCTGAGTTTTCCAGCTAGGATAGCCCCGCAGCCACAGCAGCTGAAACCAGCGAGAGGGAGGGGGGAGGGGGAGAAAACGGCTTTAAGTTGCTGCAGAGAGGAGCACAGAACATCGTTCTGCAATTGCTCTTACCCACCCCACTGTCTGATCCACCTGCCGCCCCCTACAGGAGAACCGTAATACAACCTGCTCGGGATCATTCAGTGACGCAGTGTGAAGTCACACGTAATAATAAGCTACTAAGAATTGCACCCAGCATACGGGACAAGAGAAGTGGTACTGTGCAGGGTCCATACATGCAGAATATGAACACATACTGAGGATTATGCATTGACTTGATATACAAGCGATGTCTTGATATACAAGTAGCGTCAGATCACAACTGAGTATAAATGAGTAAAGGGGCGCCTCTAAGTGTAGCAATATAGTTACATTTAATGAAGGTACAACATTTATCAAAATATTGCTACACTTAGAGGCGCCTCTCCTCTCCATAACAGTCTTGTAGCTCCTGCTGGATTTTTCTTCTAATCCCCTTGTAGAGGCTTCCATTTGTAAATGAACATTTTATGGTTACACAACACATAACATTGCTATAATCTTTTTATATGGACTATAAACTAAAAAGCATATTTTTTAGGTACAGCAGCATTAAGATGCCACGACCGTCTCGGCGGCGATCACGCCAGGAGGGAGGAGCTAGTCCGATCGCCCACCGCACAAGAGGACAGCTTCGGAGGAGACGAGAGGACGCCGCCAGGGATCAGCCCCCAGCGCCTCCGAGACCACCGGCAATGGAACGGCCTACCTGTTCCATTTGCCTCTGTGAGTACAGTGTACAGGACTCAATGGCATTAGCCTGTTCTCACACATTTCATCATCCTTGTATTCACAGGTGGCTTCAACAGTCCCCATCGTGTCCTGTGTGCCGGGCATTCATTCCATATGTGTATGTTGTTCACGATGAAGACGGTGACCACATTATTGCTGTCCTGGGGCCTGATCAAAATTGAGCCGCCCTCCTGGTTCTCCAGAAGGTAAGAAATGCCTCTTTTCCACTGAGCGGTTCGGGTTGGTTCGGTACGGTACGATATTTTGAGTGTTTTCATTATGAAAGTGGCCCATACAACCGAACCATACCGCACCATTCTGGGTCCTGCGTCAGATGTGGGGCCATAGAAAATGGTATGGTTCGGTTAGGGCGGAGCTACAATACATTCCACAGATTTTTTCTAAACCCTGTATGGCCCCTGACGGGGTCCGACTTGCAGTGGAAACACTCACCTGAGAAGGCCGGACCATTCTAACCCTTCCAAACTGTACCGACCCGAACTGTTCCGCTCAGTGGATATCCTCTTTCCGATCCCCTGGAAATAACTTGGGGTTATGTCTTATATCAATGTGTATATTATTTTCGCTACTTTATGCTTCTAGTGGATAATGCCTAGAAAAATAATATACTTCAGACTATAACTACAGAAAAGGAGTCCTTTTACCCTGATTGAGCTAATACCGCTCAGGTGATCACTCCAGGCTTTTACTACAAAAAAAGGAGTGGCTTCACCTCTCAGGTAAACACTCCAGACAATTTCTACAGTAAATGAGTCACTTCACCGCTCAGATGAACACTACAGCAACGCTGTAACTTGGCCTAGGCCAACAAGGCCAGGCCATTCTGGGTCCTGCCTCAGATGTGGGGCCATAGGAAATGGTACGGTTCGGCTAGGGCGGAGCTACAATACATTCCACTGATTGGCGGACACGCTGGGGATTTTTTTATAAACCCTGTATGGCCCCTGACGGTCCGACTTTCAGTGGAAACACTCACCTGAGAAGGCCGGACCATTCTAACTAGGGTTGTCCCGATGCCTCTTTTTTAGGACCGAGTACAAGTACCGATACTTTTTTTAAATGTGTCCCCAAATGCAGCCATGTCCCCCCACATATTGCAGCCATGTCCCCCCCACATATTGCAGCCATGTCCCCCACATATATTCCAGCCATGTCCCCCACATATATTCAGCCATGTCCCCCACATATATTCAGCCATGTCCCCCACATATATTGCAGCCATGTCCCCCCACATATATTGCAGCCATGTCCCCCCACATATATTCAGCCATGTCCCCCACATATATTCAGCCATGTTCCCCACATATATTCAGCCATGTTCCCCACATATATTGCAGCCATGTCCCCCACATATATTGCAGACATGTCCCCCACATATATTGCAGCCATCTCCACCCACATATATTGCAGCCTTCTCCACCCACAAATGCAGCCATCTCCCCCACAAATGCAGCCATCTCCCCCCAGCCATGTCCCCCAGAGAGAGGCAGCGTGTAATGCCTGTATGTGTGTATAATCCTCAGACAGCGGCCATCCAGTGTACAAAGCCAGGCAGCGTGTAATGCCTGTGTACCTGTATTATCCTCCTCAGACGGCAGCCATCCTGTGTTCAAAAGCCGCACCTCCTCCTCCTCCTCCTCGTCTGTGATAGGGAAACACTCCCAGCAAGTGAGTCAGTGTTCTGCCTATCACGGACACCCTCTCATCCTCATCCCATTGGCGAGGATGAGAGGATGTCCGTGATAGGCAGAACAATGACTCACCTGCTGGGAGTGTTCCCCTATCACAGACGAGGAGGAGGCGCGGCTTTGTACACTGGATGGCTGCCATCCAGGAGTGAGGATTATACGCCGAGCATACAGGCATTACACGCTGCCTCTCTCTCCCCAAGGTATGCCGTCTGATGCAGCGTGTAATGCACACAGGGACACAGGCTGCCTCTCTCTCACTGGTATGCTCAGCTGTCTGAGCATTAAACGCTGCATCGCTCTCCCCCAAGTATTCTATTTAGGCATCGGGAGTAGTTGCGCGAGTACAAGTACTCCCGCAAATACTCGGCATCGGTCCCGATACCAATACTAGTATCAGTATCGGGACAACCCTAATTCTAACCCTTCCAAACTGTACCGACCAGAACTGTTCAGCTCAGTGGATAGTCTCTTTCCGATCCCCTGGAAATAACTTGGGGTTATGTCTTATACCAATGTGTATATTCTTTTCGCTACTTTATGCTTCTAGTGGATAATGCCTAGAAAAAAAATATACTTCAGACTATTACTACAGAAAAGGAGTCCTTTTACCCTGATTGAGCTAATACCACTCAGGTGATCACTCCAGGCTTTTTTTACTACAAAAAAAGGAGTGGCTTCATCTCTCAGGTAAACACTCCAGACTCTAAAGGAGTCAGTTCACCTCTCAGGTAAACACTCCAGACAATTTCTACAGTAAAGGAGTCAGTTCACCTCTCAGGTAAACACTCCAGACAATTTCTACAGTAAAGGAGTCAGTTCACCGCTCAGGTAAACACTCCAGACAATTTCTACAGTAAAGGAGTCAGTTCACCGCTCAGGTAAACACTCCAGACAATTTCTACAGTAAAGGAGTCAGTTCACCGCTCAGGTAAACACTACAGCAACGCTGTAACTTGGCCTAGGCCAACAAGGCCCAGGCCATTCTGGGTCCTGCTTCAGATATGGGGCCATAGAAAATTGTACGGTTTGGTTAGGGCGGAGCTACAATACAGTCCACTGATTGGCGGACATGCTAGGCATTTTTTCGAAACCCTGTATGGCCCCTGACGGTCCGACTTGCAGTGGAAACACTCACCTAAATAGGCCGGACCATTCTAACCCTTCCAAACTGTACCGACCCGAACTGGTGAACACTCCAGACAATTTCTACAGAAAAACAGTTGCTTCACCTCTCAGGTGAACGCTCCAGCAACGCTGTAACTTGGCCTAGGCCAACAAGGCCCAGGCCTAGGGCAGCACTTTGCAGGGGGGCAGCATCTTCTACACCATTATTCTAGCTGAGGTAACTCAGTCAAGTGTGGATAGGAAAATGTTTATTTAGATTTTGTGTTGTGATTTTATTTTTATTTAACAAAAAAATATAAAAATACAAAAAAAATAAAAAATACAAAAAACAAACAAAAAAAATATATATATATAATGTTTGGGTGTTCTAATGTAATTCTAATGTAACCTGTAATGCCAACGGCCACCACAAGATGGTGCCAGATCACAGAAGGAAGATGAGCCCTGCAGAAGGCCGCAGGGCCGCGGCCTCAATTACCGGCCGGCCTGCGCCGGCCGGTAATTGAGGCCGCGAATTTGCAGCCATCTGCAGGGCTCAGCTTCCTTCTTTAAAGGCCGCAAAGCCGCGGCCTCCACTACCGGCGGCTGCAGGCCCGCCGCGATCGCGCCCCACGTCGGCCGGTAATTGAGGCCGCGGCTTTGCGGCCTTCTGCAGGCTTAAGCTTCCCCAGGTGCCAGGTCACAATTTCTAAATCAGGCTAGCACCTGGGCCCGGAAGTTTTGTTTGTAATTAAGGAAACTTATTTTAATTTATATATTATAAACTGGTCCATGCTTTAGAGAGATGCACACACACACACAACCAAATTAGGTCGCACACAGTAGATCGCACACACAGATTATAGGACTAACATTATAAAAAGGATGACTAGCATCCAGGTAGTTAGTGTAGTTAGTGTAGGTCCTGCCCTAGAAGAGTCTACCTTGTCGTGGTGGGCAGGCTTGGAATCTCTTGGTCAAAAGTGTGTCAGCGAATGGGCGAGAGAATCACTAGATTTTCACTTCTGGCCAATTGATTTTACCAAAGGACTCTTGGTTTATTCAGAGTATATATAGTTGGAAAAGAAAAAATGTGTATAGGTCCATAATTATACTTTTATAAACACACAATAAAAATTTGGTATATTTACATTTGAATTGCTTTCTCTTTTATTTAGTCGTTTCACGACGGGGTGTCATTACCTCTTGGATGCACAGGCCACATTTGCAAGGCTGGAAGGGGCTCTATGGCTACTTCTTCCTCTTCTGGTGTGTGTAGGGATGTGTAATAGGTGTTTATGTATTAACATGTGTCCTAACCATGTACTGTATATATGTATGTACTGACAAGCCCCTTATGTGACAGTAATGACAACAATGTCCTCTCAATGGAGACATCAGGGGTTTTCTAGCTTCACTCCAAGAATAGGATATACGATTAAATCCTGTAATGAGACTTAACTAAGAAAAGATATCAAGTGCTCAGGGAATTTTATATACATTTTTTAATAAATGATAAATTCCTACACATTCCCCTCACAAAATATATAGGGAATTCTTTCCTGTTATCCAGGGCTGGAGGATATGCTCTATTCAGAAAAAGTGTTTTTCTGCCCTATACTTTAGTATTAAGCCTTTCTCTAGTCTCCAATATAATTGTAAAATTCACAATTTTAAAATCTCTTGCTTCTTAACCACTTCAGCCCCGTACCATATTGCGATTCGGCACTGCGCCGCTTTAACTGACAATTGCGCGGTGGTGTGACATGGCTCCCAAACAAAATTGGCGTCCTTTTTTTCCCACAAATACAGCTTTCTTTTGGTGGTATTTGATCACCTCTGCGGTTTTTATTTTTTGTGCTATAAACAAAGATAGAGTGACAATTTTGAAAAAAAAAAAATATTTTTTACTTTTTGCTGTAATAAATTTTCCCCAAAAATATATAAAAAAATGTTTTTTTTCCTCAGTTTAGGCCGATACGTTTTCTTCTACATATTTTTCGAAAAAAAAAGTTTTGCGCAAAAGTTATAGCGTTTACAAAGTAGGGGATAGTTTTATGGCATTTTAATTAATATATATATTTTTTTACTAGTAATGGCGGCGATCAACGATTTTTTCCGGTAATGCGACATTATGGTGGACACTTCGGACACTTTTGACACATTTTTGGGACCATTGGCATTTTTATAGCGATCAGTGCTATAAAAATGCATTGATTACTATGAAAATGCCACTGGCAGGTAAGGGGGTAACACTAGGGAGTGAGGAAGGGGTTAAGTATGTTCCCTGGGTGTGTTCTAACTGAAGGGGGGCTGGGACTGACTGGGGGAAATGACTGATCGCTGTTCATACATTGTATGAACAGAAGATCAGGCATTTCTCCCCTGACAGGACCGGTAGCTGTGTGTTTACACACACAGCTCCCGGTTCTCGCTCTGTAACAATCGATCCCAGGTGCCCGGCAGCAATCACGCGTGCCGGGATCAGGCCCTGCCCCCGGGCTATGCTCACAGATTTTGACTGACAGCAGCTGGAGCCAATGGCTCCCAATGCTCTAAACCAGGCCTGTGAGAGCGGGGAGAGTGGAGAGGAACTGCTGCAGACATGCATGGCGCGCTGGATCGAAATTGGGCTCAGTTGAGTATTAAGGGGCGGGGTGGTCACTATTAACCACTTGCCAACGCCTCACGTACATATACGACGGCAGAATGGCACGGGCAGGCAAAGCAACGTCCCAGGCCTAGGGCAGCACTTTGCAGGGGGGCAGCATAAAAAGAGTCTCTGCCAGCTTTCGCTACACTTTTAGTGCAGCACTAGTCTTATGAGGTGGACTGGGCCGCAAGACAAATCGGTCTGGCACCCCCATAAAGTGCCCACACTGCTGCTGGTATAATAGGGATGGTGTGGACACAAGGGACACTGACATGGTCACCTATGCTAGTCAGGTAGGTAGGTAGTAGGACTCTCCTGCAATCCTTTGCTTGTGTCAGTTGTACATATTAGGGAATCTTCATTTATTTCTGTTGATTGCTGATGAGAAAAATAAACAGATGGATTTATTTGTTCTTGCCCCCAATCCTTCCTTTGCTCACTGCCTGGACCACATACCTTCTACACTGGGCTATGTTTTCTGCTGCAAAAAATCTCCTGCAAGCAGCATCTTTGGAACGGTGAGAGGAGCGGTGTGTATACCGCTCATTCCCATTGAAAACAATGGGACACCGTGGTATTTACCCTTTTTCGGCCACTAGCGGGGGTTAATACCGCACTGCTAGCGGCCAAACACCAGCCGCAATTCCGACAGTATAGCACCGCTACCGCACATTCCGTGCTATAATGCCACTGCACATTCTGCCCCAGTGTGAAAGGGGCCTTAGTCCTCCATAAATTTAGCAGTGCCACCTCGTTGGTGCCATCTCATCAGTGCCTGTCAGTGCCGCCTTATCAGTGCACATCAGTGAAACTATAAGCAACACTTTTTTTCCATTTTGGAGTAAGGGATGGTTATAGCCCCTGTTAATTTGTTTTTGCCATCTGTTCATTTCTCTTTATTTCTCTCAGATTCCGTCCCGTGTGAAAGGGGCCTTAAAATAAAAGGAACGTGTAGAACGGTGTGGAGAATAGACCATAGGGTCTGCTTAAACAGAAGAAAAGGCTGGAAGGTTATTTGATTGCAAATCACGTAAACACACATTTCACAATGATCCATCTGCCCTGATTTCTGCAGCTACTCTAGTTTGTCATTATATTTAAAGTGTGAACCTTTTCAATTACCTTCTCATAGTTGATCGCTTATGGTCTGCTGAATATACAATTGATATATCTGTATAGTTTGTTAGAGCTTACAATCAAGAGATACAAAAGGTATAAACTGTGGGGGATGGGCTGATGGAGAAAATAAATGTACAGTTATTAGGTGGGGGCAGGAAAGGCTTCTCTGAAGAGATGAGTTTTCAGGGAATCGTCTGAAAGTGGGCAGAGTAGGACATAGTCGGACAGATTGGGGTAGAGAGTTTCAGAGGATGGGAGAGGCTCTGGAGGTGAGCATGGTAGGAGGTGACAAGGGTGCTAGAGAGCAGGAGGTCTTGGGAGGAATGAGGAGAGCTATTTGGTTGGTATTTTGACTTTATACTGTATATAATAGGGAAGGGTTCAGCCTCATCTTTTTTCCCTTTTTATAGACACAAAGGAAAGTGATGCCCCGTAAACACGAGCGGTTTTCCCATCTAAAAGAAAAAAAAAACAATGGTTTTCCCAATGGAATTCCTCTCAAGCCTGCCTTGCATACACATGGTCAGACAACAGTTTGATGAAATTTTGACTGCCAAGAACGCAGTGATGTAAAACACTACGATGAGCCAAGAAAATGAAGTTCAATGCTTCTGAGCATGTGTCGAATTGTTTCCGAGCATGCGTAGGAATTTTGCGCGTCGGGATTTGTACACAAGATCAGAATCCTGCTCTCTATCTTTTTAAAGCAGTCTTCCTGTTGGAAAAAGTCTGATGGAACATACACAAGGTCGGGATTCCCAACCAAAATCTCTCATCAGACTTTTTCCAACAGGAAAAAACGATCGTGTGTATGGGGCATGAGAGAATATCTCTCCAATCTTAAAGAAGTCACCAGAGTAGGTGTTCCTTTTGAAAAATTTCCCCTGGTGTTCTGGTGACAGCTGAAAATGTGGGATTTCTCATTACTTTCAGCCCTAGCAACAGTGGTGACCATGACCAAAAGATAGGGTGAATAATGCCTGACCTCACAGATCCGCTTCTGGAAGAATGGTCAAACATTCCCCTACACACACTCCTAAACCTTGTGGACAGCCTTCCCAAAAGAGTTGAAGCTGTTATAGCTGCAAAGAGTGGGCCAACTCAATATTAAGACCTACAGACTAAGACTGGGATGCCATTAACGTTCATGTGCGCGTAAAGGTAGGTGTCCCAATACTTTTGGTAATATAGTGTGTAACGGGAGGGCCCGTGGATTCCAGAAGCTCTTAGAAGGCATGAGCCAGAAAATAATGGACATTCAGAATATATATTGGACTACCCGAGATGGGACTGTTCTGTGGTTATTGTCCACAATGTATTCTAGGATATCTGTGGAGAACTGGTTGCTGTTTGTTGATTCTGAACTCAACAGGTTAATTGAAAGAGTGACTCATTCATAATGTGGGGACACGTACTGTTAGGTGTTAATGTCATCAACTCCAGCCCACCTGTCTGTCTGATGTGATGTAAATGAATCTAGGATGGCTTGTGAGGATCTTTCATTGTGGCTTGTGCTAATTGACCCTGTATTGTGTGAAGGTCTATTGATGAAAATGTGTGTATTGTAAGTTAACAGACAGGTCAGGTGTATGAGTCATCGGCTGTAGTTAATTAGCGCATGTAAATTAGGTCAGGAGCCGGAGTCAGGATGTCTGTTAAAAGATGTATTGCGGAGGATGTGTATTGGGGCTCATTAGGTAAACTTTGTGTGATGTTGTGGGTGTAGTTGGGTCATTGTTCATTTGATTACTGCAGTATCCTAAAGTGTATATAAGAGCTGTATTTCTCAATAAAGGGGTTATTCCTGTTAAACCTCAAACAGAGCTGTGTGACTCGTTATTGGGGTTCGTTTGCCTGACTGTGGAGCGTCGTAGCTGCCTTGTGTTCGGGAATGGAATATCCTAAATGGCTTTAACCCCTGTCCCATTTGGGGTGCCGTTACATAGTGTATCTGTGGTACTGCTGTGGAAGTGGGTAATCACTGTAGTTGTCAACACTACTATAGTGATGGCCACTTGCTTGTGAGCCCCATGCTAAGTGGCTGCCCTACTACATAGTAACCATAGGGATTCACCTGCTAGGAATTGGGACCATTCACAGAACACCTTGCCCTTTTCTCACTGAATGGAAGGCATTCTCTGGTTGGATGAGATGGAGATGTGTTCAGAATGCAAGCCGTTCTGTGAATGGCACCTGTGACAGGCTAAGGAACCCCTGTGGTTACTACACAGCAGGGCAGCTGCTTAGCACGGGACGTGGAAGACATCGGCAATCACTGTTGTAGTGACAACAAGTACATCAAGTCTGTGTTTCCACAATGGTCCCTTAGGTATGGCATATGAATACTTACATTGGTCCAAGCTGGACCAATGTACCTATGCAATTGTTGAGCTTCAATGTATTTGAATACAGACTTTCATAATGTGAGTGTAAAGACATTTAGAATGTTAGGCACATGAAGAAATCCATTGTCCAGGGATCTGCATAGAGAGATTACTCTACTAATTGTTTCCTCTTTTTAGGCATTAATCAATTACTACTGCCAGGAAAAGTACTTTCATCATGTAAATCAGTATATTCCTTCATCCATGCGAAAGAGCTTGTTGAAGTTAAATTCCAGAATCTAGACTAAGAGGCTCTTAAAGCGGAGCTCCACCCAGGATAACAACATTTTACAATGTTGTTTGAAAAAAAAAAAAAAAAACCTGAAAAAAAAATAAAATAAATACTCACCCGAAATAGCTGTTGCTATGCGGAAGTCCGTAATCTGCCTCTTCCTGAACCGCGGTGTGTTTTCTTCTTCTTCTTCTCCTTGTGAATGGGCGCGCTGCTTCCTGGGAACTGTGTGTGTTCTCAGAGAGCAGCGCGCCCATTCACAAGCCAGCGTGAGACTCACGCAGGCGCAGTAGGAAATGGGCAGTGAAGCCGTACGGCTTCACTGCCTATTTCCCATAGTGTGAATGGCGGCGCGGGACCCGGAGCGATCGTGGGACCGGCATCGGGGGGGGCCGTCAGCGCGGGCAAGTAGGACAGGTAAGTGTCCTTATTTAAAGTCAGCAGCTACACTGTTAGTAGCTGCTGACTTTAAAAAAAAAAAATTCCGCGGCTGGAGCTCCTCTTTAACCACGTGATCAGCCGTGTCCAATCACGGCTGATCACGATATAAACAGGAAGAGTGGTTGATCGGCTTTTCCTCACTTGCGTCTGACAGACGCGAGTAGAGGAGAGCCGATCGGCGGCTCTCCTGACAGGGGGGTTCACGCTAATTGTTTATCAGCGCAGCCCCCCCTCGGATGCTCACACTGGACCACCAGGGAAGCCGCCAGGACCACCAGGAAAGGGGGCAACATGTGAATGGCCAGGTACATCCCCTATGGCCATCCACATGTAAAAAGATAAGCACAATAGATGCCAATCAGTGCCCACAATTGGGCACTGACTGGCAAAAGAGTAAATAAACAAGTAATGCTCAGTGTCCATCAGTGCCACCCCTCAGTGTCCAGCAGTGCCACCTCTCAGTGCCCATCCATGCCCAGTGCCCACCTATCAGTGCCCATCTGTGCCACCTATCAGTTCCACCCATATGTTCCCACCAGTGCCGCCTATGAGTACCCATCAGTGCCGCCTATGAGTGCCCATCAGTGCCGCCTATGAGTGCCCATCAGTGCCGCATACCAGCGCCGCCCATCAGTGCCACCTGATCGGCACCCATCAGGGCTGCCATATCAGTGCCCGTAATTGAAGAATAAGGCCGCGTACACACGATCTGTCCAACCCGATGAGAATGGTCCGACGGACCGTTTTCATCGGTTCACAGACTGATGGTCTGATGTGCGTACACACCATCAGTTCAAAAAACGATCATGTCAGTACGCGGTGACGTAAAACACAATGACGTGCTGAAAAAAATCAAGTTCAATGCTTCCAAGCATGCGTCGACTTGATTCTGAGCATACGCAGGTTTTTGGACCGATGATTTTGCGTACTAACCATCGGTTTGGACCGATGGTCAGGCGTCCATCAGTCCAAACTTTGGTCCGACGGACCTATGGACCGTACACACGGTCGGTTTGGACCGATGAAACTGGACTTAAGTCCATTTTCACCGGTTTGGACCGATCGTTTGTACGCGGCCTAAAACGTACTTAGTTACAAAAAAAATTAACATAAAAAAATAAAAACTTAATTTTTTTCAACATTTTCGGTCTTTTTTTAGTTGTTGCGCAAAAAAATAAAAATCGCAGAGGTGATCAAATACCACCAAAAGAAAAAAGAAAGCTCTATTTGTGGGAACAAAATTATAAAAACATTGTTTGGGTACAGTGTAGCATGACCGCGCATTTTTCATTCAGAGTGCGACAGCGCTGAAAGCTGAAAATTGGCTTGGGCAGGAAGGTGCGTAAGTGCCTGGTATTGAAGTGGTTAAACACCCGCCACCCTCTTCTAATTACCCTGTAGAAGGAAGATGATTATACTTACCTATGCTCAGGGTGCTCTGGCCCAGTCCTGTGATTGGATTCCAGTGGTGGCTTCAGGGGAGAGGAGGGACCTCTGTCAATGAATGCCCCTATAGTAAGCCTATGGGTGAGATTACTACCCAGCCATTTCAACCACATGACTGGTCCGAAACACCCTCCTTCTACAGGGTAGTTAGGAGTTAGAAGGGGGTTGGGAGCAGTTTTAGGCTTAGTTAGTTAAAGCCTGTAATTCCACTTTAAAATGAGGAGCTCTAGAAAATGATATTTACAAAACTGACACAACTTACTATTTTGGAGTGTATTTGTGGTGCAATACTTGACATCCTAAAAAAAAAATGATTTACTAAAGGAGTTGAAAATCTTTACTCAAAAAATTGTATGAACATTAACTTCAATTTTCCAATCATTCAAACAGCAAATTCCTTTCTACCTCTTATGCCTGCACGTGATTGGATAATTGAAGTGTATTGTGTAAAGATTATCAACGCCTTTAGTAACCCTATTAAGTCTGTTTTCTTCTATACCCAAATACATGTTCTTGGCTGTTGATTGCAGGAGGACCCCAAAAGCAGTAGCTTTTTCTTTCTGTAGCCCAAGGTCCATAGTTGTAAAAAGTACTTAGCTTCATGTTTTTATGACTGCTTTTGTTACCGTTTGGTATTACTCGCACCATTTTTACAGTTTATATAGCTACATTGATTTTATCTCCAGTGCAATATTTATTTTGATACCTACTTGAAGACTATAAAAGTTTTAATGCTATTCCCATCGAGCGCTGCCTTTGTGTGTTTTTTGTATCCTGCTCTCCATTTTTCAAGTGGTTGGAAGCTGCACTGGGAATCGGCCTGCAAGGAGATCAGCTAAAAGTAGTTGGATCTGTATGTGCGTTATAATTAATCAAAATTAGTCTATTAACCACTTCAGACCCGCCCCACGTCTAAAGACGTCATGTTTTTAACCACTTCAGACCTGCGCTATTGACAGAATACGTCAACAGCGCAGATCTGAGGCGCCAAGTGGACGTCTTTGGACGGCTTTGAACTGCATTACTGTGGCGCGCGGCGGGTAAACACTGTCCCGGCGCATCGCTGGGATGCCGATGCGTGTACCCGGCGGCCGCGATGTCTGTCGGGTACACGCGATCGTCGGGAAAACGAACAGCTGACAGCAGGGACGTGGAGCTCTGTGTGTAAACACAGAGCTCCACGTGCTGTCAGTGGAGAGGAGAGCGATCTGTGTCCCTTGTACATAGGGACACAGATCAGCCACCTCCCCCAGTCACCCCCCTCCCCCCACACAGTCAGAACACACCCAGGCAATACACTTAACCCCTTCCTCACCCCCTAGTGTTTACCCCTTCCCTGCCAGTCACATTTATACAGTAATTAGTGCATATTTATAGCACTGATCGCTCTATAAATGTGAATGGTCCCAAATTTGTGTCAAAAGTGTCCGATATGTCCGCCGCAATATCGCAGTCGCAATAAAAATCGCAGATCGCCGCCATTACTAGTAAAAAAAATAATAATAAAAAAAATCATAATTCTGTTCCCCATTTTGTAGGCGCTATAACTTTTGCGCAAACCAGTCGCTCGTTGCGATTTTTTTTTTTTTTTTTTTTTTTTACAAAAATACGTCGAAAAATGCGTATCGGCCTTAACTGTGAAAAAAAAAATAGTTTTTTTTAAAAAAAAAATGGGATATTTATTAGGGTTGTCCCGATACCACTTTTTTAGGACCGAGTACAAGTACCGATACTTTTTTTCATGTACTTGCCGATACCGAATACCGATACTTTTTTTAAATGTCATGTGACAGTTTTCAAACCACAATACAGACTAAGGACATTTTCTTTAGAAATATGAAGAACTCTAACTCAAGACATTATAAAAGAATAAAAATGAGTAAAAATGAATAAAAAAAAATTATTTTCTTGTCACGCAGTAGTAAAAAAACTCAAAGAACTTTCACAAAACATGTTGATAAATACAAAAAAAGTATTCTATTTAGGTATCGGGAGCATTTGCGTGAGTACAAGTACTCCCGCAAATACTTGGTATCGGTCCCGATACCGATACTAGTATCGGTATCTGGACAACCCTAATATTTATTATAGCAACAAGTAAAAAAAATATATATTTTTTTTAAATTGTCGCTCTTTTTTTGTTTATAGCGCAAAAAGTAAAAACCGCAGAGGTGATCTAATACCACCAAAATAAAGCTCTATTTGTGGGGAAAAAAGGACGTCAATTTTGTTTGGGAGCCACGTCGCACGAACGCGCAAATGTCAGTTAAAGCGACGCAGTGCCGGAAGCTGAAATTTCGCCTGGGAACGAAGGGGGTTTATGTGCCCAGTAAGCAAGTGGTTAAAGATGGATATCTCGGTAACGGCAGCAGCTGCTGCCACAACCGAGATATCCATCTCTTCATGGGGCGGTTCTGTTAACGATATCGGCGGTCTCCGCAGCGGATTCGCCGCGAGATCGCCGTTATCGGTGGCGGGAGAAGGTGCCTCCCACCGCTCTCCCGCGCCCTCCGCCGATTACCGTAGCCGTCGGTAGCGGCAGAGGCGATCGGGTCCGTTCGGCTCCTCAGCGGGATGCGACTGAGGGAAAAATGTCCCTCATCCGTCCCCATAGCTCTGCTGGGCAGAAGTGACGTCAAAACGTCAGTCCCGCCCAGCGTCTTAAAGAAACATTTTTTTTCTTGTCATTTGAAAAATGACAGTTGAATTTTTTTTTCTTTTTTTGCATTTTAGTCTAATTATGAGATCTGAGGTCTTTTTGACCCCAGATCTCATATTTAAGAGGACCTGTCATGCTTTTTTCTCTTACAAGAGATGTTAACATTCATTGTAATAGGAATAAAAGTGATCAATTTTTTTTTATTATTTATTTCAGTGTAAAAAAATTAAAACGAAATTAAAATAAATAAGAAAACAAAAAAAAAAAATTTTAAACACCCCGTGCCGACGAGCTTGCTCGCAGAAGCGAACGCATACGCGAGTAGCGCCCGCATATGAAAACGGTGTTCAAACCACACAAGTGATGTATCTCCACGATCATTAGAGCGAGAGCAATAGTTCTAGCCCTAGACCTCCTCTGTATCTCAAAAAATGCAACCTGTAGAATTTTTTAAACGTCGCCTATGGAGATTTTTAAGGGTAAAAGTTTGACGCCATGCCACGAGCGGGTGCAATTTTTAAGCGTGAAATGTTGGGTATCATTTTACTCAGCGTAACATTATCTTTCACAATATATAAAAAAATTGGCCAAATTTATTGTTGTCTTATTTTATAATTCAAGAAAGTGAAATTTTTCCAAAAAAAAGTGCGCTTGTAAGACCGCTGCGCAAATACGGTATGAGAAAAAGTATTGCAATGACTGCCATTTTATTCTCTAGGGTGTTAGAAAAAATATATATATAATGTTTGGGGGTTTTAAGTAATTTTCTAGCAAACAAAACTGTTTTAGTCTCGTAAACACCGAATCTGAAAAACAGGCTCGGGGCTCAAGTGGTTAATCGATTAAAAAAAATCGATTAATCGAACACAAAAATTTTAATCAGTAACAGCCCTAGTAATTTGTTATATGTTAATAAAGGGGCCGGACGGCCATTTAATCCAGTTGGTGTGGTGTACTTATTTATCTAGGTAAGTCCAGGAAAAGGTTGGGTTATGGTTTTCAGGTGGGCAGACTGGACATCAGCTATACACCAGTCATGCATCTGCTATAATTTTCTGTAAAATTCAGTGCAATAGGGCAACCTGGAGGTGTTCTGTACAAAGTTGGTGTATACAACAATGTCCTGATTGTGTGATTTTGGACATCCCTGCAATAGAAATGATATGTTCAGTGAGATGGTCCCTAAGGATGAATTACTTCTAAGGCCCCATACACACGAGCGGACAGATTTGTTCAAATCTGTCCGTCCGACAGATTTGAACAAATCTGTCTGCTGGGATTTTGGTTTGCTCGCGTGTACACACGA
Organism: Rana kukunoris; assembly: GCA_029574335.1. Classification (NCBI taxonomy): domain Eukaryota; kingdom Metazoa; phylum Chordata; class Amphibia; order Anura; family Ranidae; genus Rana; species Rana kukunoris. The sequence goes on from CM056054.1 coordinate 193,680,519, forward strand.
GCAAACCAAAATCCCCGCCAGCAGACAGCGCGCTGACGTGTCGGTCACGTGGCGGTGACGTTGACGCCGCCACGTCACCGCACCAGGAAGTAAAACACTTCCGCGCATGCGCCGAATCCATTCGGCGCCGGTGCGAGACGACATGTCTGCTGGTAAGTGTACTAACCAGCAGACATGTCGGCAGACGGGTTTGCAGCCGACAGATTTCAAAGCATTGCTTTGAAATCTGTCGGGTGGACAAATCCGTCTGTTTGCCGGTACACACGATCGAATCTGTCTGCTGAAACGGCCATCAGACGGCTTTCAGCAGACATATCCGCTCGTGTGTACGAGGCCTAAAGGGAAGCAGGCACTGCAGCACTGACACTCCCATTTAGGAAATAGATTTCCTCCGCACGCTGTCGGCTGAAAATGGATCACCGGAGTACAGAATGAACTGCACTTCTGTGATGCACAGCAGAAGATTAGACAAAACAGTCTTTTCTTTATCGTACATCACGGGACACAGAGCGCATAGCCATTACACCTGGGTTATATGGGTACCTTCAGGTGTGGACACTGGTGTAATCAATTTCACAGGAAGTTTCCTCCCTATATAACCCCCTCCCACTGGGAGTGCTTCAGTTTTTTCGCCAGTGTCTTAGGTGTTGGTCACGTCTAGCTGTCCCTCGGAGGTCTCGGGACCCAGGATAGCTAGCCGGATCCGTCCGAAGTGCTTCAAAGCCAAGGTGTACGGTACCCGGGCCCTGCTGGAGTGGGGTTTTGCCTATAATGCCTCTCCTTGGAGGGCTGGATTCTGGGCTCCAGTGCCTTAGTCTCTTCCAAGAACTAAACGCTACTGATGCCAGGATGCTATATAGGTCCAGGGGTGTGGGTTCCTTAACACAGGACCCCGGTCCCTGAAGGTCCAAGACAATACCCACGGAGATGGGGGAAGGCTGGGCCTCTTGCATTTTGCAATACCCTGCGGCGTGGAGCAGGTAAGAGGGAACCTGCGGGACTTGGTTCGACAGTAGGTATCCCCCTGGGGGTTCTGGGTTGGCTAATGGTATGCTTGTGCATCAGCCACTATCTCCACTATGTCTTTTGAGGCAGGATGGGATGTACTAATGTTTACCCAGATAACATGTAGATATATATATGCTTTTAAAGATATGTATTTTGCTACTCCCCCCAGATTTGCCTGTTAGCATGATACTGCAGCCCCACGTGTATAGAGAGGAAGTGCTGACAAAACTCCTGTTTCCTAGGAAGCCTAGGGGGACAGCTTCCTCTATGTGTGCACTACAAAGATTAGTGGCTTACCGGGTGTCTGTGTTACTAGCGCTGGTCCAGGCTTCTCCTCTGCTCTCTGCTTCCTCCATGTTGGTTTCAGCGTGGGGGGGGGGCGGGCCAGCAGCGTCAGGTCTCAGATAAAGCAAAAAAAAGCATTTCCTGGCTGGTCATTCCCTCCTGAGAGCAGTGGAGAGTGAGGACACAGAGCGCGCAGCTGAGCCATTTCTGGCTAACAGTGACACCCAGTGGTGGTTTGTGGATCTTCAGGTCTGGACTTAGTCCACACTGACCAGAAAAAAAATAAAAAAAATAAAGATTTTTTTCTTAAAGGGACTCAGCCTTAGATCTGGCAGTATCTGAGTCGGTGCAACCTTGGACTCCAGCTAACGGGCATTGGTGTGGCAATACTCACAGGACTCTCCTCGGTATTGCCGCCTTCTCAGGCGTATGAAAATTAAAAAAAAAAAAAAAAAAAATTTTTTTTTTTTTACCATAGCCTGTCCTTATTAATGTTTCACTTCTAGCTACAACAGTTGGGTGTTGGCTGTGGGGGTGTCTCAAGGTTGTGCAATGGCTCCCAAGGGATCAGGACCAGCTAAGGCTGCAAAAGGTGCCAAAAAAGTAAAGGGGTCTCCAACGGGGTCAGAGGATTTGGGCCAGGCTCCAGTGGTCCCACCCTCACCAGATAGACCACCGAACAGCATCATGCAGGAGCCATTGAGGGTGCTAGGGGCAGAGGCGGCCCCCAATCAACCCATTCCCATTTATGTTACGGAAGAAATGCTAGAATCCACCCTGGGTGGGCTAGAGAAAAGGTTAACTGCTTTAATTGCCCGCTCTTTGCCGGGTGGCAAACGGGCTAGATCCCCGTCACCTAGAACGGTGTGTTCGGATGCAGAGGTCCTCTCCTCGGAGGAATTGGACCCACAGGGGGATCAAGCGGACCTGAGTCCTGACGGGTCAGACATTGAAGATTCCACTCTAGGTGAAAAATTTTTCGGCTTCTCAAGCAGAGAGTCTGTGGATCCAGTCTCTGACGGATATGGTTCGCACTGCTTTTAAACTTCCAGTGTCAGAACAATTAGCCCCCGCGGTATCCTCTTTAGGTTCCTTGAAGGCACCATTGAGTGGTGCGTCTTTCCCGGTTCACCCCCTTCTGGAGAGCGTGATTTTTCAGGATTGGGCTCGACCTGATAGGATTTTTATCCCTCCTAAAAGGGTCACCATTCTCTATCCTATGGAAGAAGAATTTGCAAAGAAATGGGCACTCCCTACCGTGGACGCAGCCATTTCCTGCGTAAATAAATTCCTGACCTGTCCGGTGGAAAATGTCCAGGTGTTTAAAGATCCAGTCGACAAAAAATTGGAGACCCTACTGAAGGCTTCTTTTACCACAGTAGGTGCCGTGGTTCAGCCAGCAGTGGCAGCCATTGGCGTTTGTCAGGCTTTAAAGGATCAGACTAAACCGATATTAAGGGACATACCGGCTCAGCAAGCTCGTGAATTGGCTGACCTCCCAAGAGCTCTCTGCTTTGCAGTAGATGCTATTAAGGACTCCGTTCAACAGGCGTCCCGTTTATCTCTGCTGTTGGTTCATATGCGTCGCCTTTTGTGGCTAAAAAACTGGTCAGCAGAGGCACCCTGCAAAAAGCTTTTAGCAGGATTTCCCTTTCATGGTGGGAGACTATTCGGTGAAGACCTAGATAAATATATCCAGACCATATCAAGTGGTAAAAGTTCTTTCTTGCCTATCAAGAAAAGATCGCATGGGCCCGCATTTAAGCGACAGGCCTTCACAGGCTCGGCCCCTTCAACTTCCCGTCAGTATCGACGGCCTCCCGGGCGTTCAGCATTTAATAGCCGCCCACAAGGACAAGCCACGACAGGCAAGAGGCCATGGCCTCGCAAGCCTGTTAAACCAGTCCTCAAGTCAGATTCATGAAGGGGCGCCCCCACTCTCTTGGGTGGGGGGAAGGCTTCGGTTTTTCTCCGAAGTGTGGAAGGCCAGAATTCCCGACTCTTGGGTAAGATCCGTGGTAACCACGGACTACAAGCTAGAGTTTCGGGAAGTCCCCCCTCCTCATCTTCAGGGGTCAAGTCTTCCAAGCGACCCATTAAAGAGGGCCTCTCTTGTAAAAGCATTGGATCGTCTCTGGCTCCAAGGAGTAATTGTAGAAGTACCAACCCAGGAATGGAGTCTGGGATTCTACTCCAACCTTTTCATAATACCAAAGCCCAATGGCGACGTCAGGCCTATCTTGGACCTCAAACGCCTAAATCGCTTTCTAAACATTCAGACCTTTCGTATGGAGTCCATACGTTCGGTGGCAGCCAGCCTACATCAAGACGACTTTCTAGCATCTATAGACATAAAAGATGCGTATCTGCACGTGCCGATCTACCCGGCACATCACAGGTTTCTTCGTTGTATGATAGATCACCGCCATTACCAGTTCGTAGTCCTCCCTTTCGGGTTGGCAACAGCTCCGCGGGTATTCACAAAGGTGTTAGCCCCGGTGCTAGCCGTCCTAAGGACAGAAGGCATTTTAGTCTTGGCATACTTGGACGATCTTCTGGTTATCGACAGCTCAGCTTCCAACCTCAATCAGGCAGTAGGTCGCACAGTTCAGCATCTAGAGGAATTCGGGTGGATTGTAAACCTAGAAAAATCGGTATTGAAACCCACAAAGCAGTTGGAATATCTAGGCCTTCGGCTAGATACAGACTGCCAGAGGATACGTTTACCTCAAGCAAAGATCAGATCATTAGCTCAAGCAGTTCAAATGATCTTAGGCAAGAAGAGGCCGACTATTCGCCTATGTATGCGACTGCTGGGGAAGATGGTGGCCGCCTTCGAGGCTGTGCCCTACGCCCAGATCCATACCAGATATCTTCAGGCAGCCATTTTCTCTGCTTGGAACAAATCCATTCAGGCGTTAGATCGTCCGTTAGTGCTCTCCCCGAAGGTCCGGCGCAGCCTGTCTTGGTGGCTGGTCTCTAAAAATTTGTCAAAAGGGAAATCCTTTTGCCCCATCACGTGGAAGATAGTATCCACGGATGCCAGCCTGTTAGGTTGGGGGGCAGTTCTAAAAGAACAGACCCAGCAAGGGCTGTGGTCGGGGGCAGAAAAACTGCTTCCCATCAATATCTTGGAGATCAGAGCTGCTCGACTGGCCCTGATCGCCTGGACTCTCCCCCTTCAGGGTCTGCCAGTAAGGATACAGTCCGACAACGCCACTGCGGTGGCATACATAAACCACCAGGGGGGCACGAAGAGCCCAGCAGCCCAAAGAGAAGTAAACCTGATTTTCTCATGGGCCGAAGCCCATGTACCCTGCATCTCGGCGGTGTTCATCCCAGGGATAGACAATTCTCAAGCAGATTTTTTGAGTCGTCAACAGTTGCTCCCGGGGGAATGGTCTCTTCACCCCCAGGTATTCCAAGAGATTTGCCAAAGATTCGGAGTCCCAGATGTTAACATTATGGCAACGAGATCCAACAAAAAATTGGACAAATTCATATCCCGAGCCAGGGATCCCTCGGCCTACGGGACCGATGCCTTGGTTTGCCCTTGGCACCAGTTTTCTCTTCTGTATGCGTTCCCTCCACTGCAGATGATTCCCCGCCTTCTACGGAGGATCCGGGTGAAGCGCAGGCCTGTGATCCTGGTGGCCCCAGCCTGGCCCAGGAGGGCTTGGTACGCACTCATCGTGAAGATGTCAGTCGGGGCGCCGGGGCCGCTCCCCCTGCGCCCAGATCTGCTGTCTCAGGGCCCAATCTGCCATCCTGCTTCACAGCAGCTAAATTTGACGGCTTGGCAGCTGAATCCCTAATTCTTAAGGGCAGAGGCCTCTCAGATCAGGTCATATCTACGTTGATTCAGGCTAGGAAACCGGTCTCCAGAAATATTTATTACAGAGTCTGGAGAGCCTATGTGGAGTGGTGCGAGTCTCAAAAATGGCATCCTCGAAAGTTTTTTATTGACAGGATCTTGCGATTCCTCCAGGTTGGCGTTGACAAAGGGTTGGCTCTTAGTACTCTAAAGGGGCAGGTGTCGGCTTTATCAATATGGTTTCAAAGACCCTTGGCCACCCATTCGCTTATGAAAACCTTCTTGCAGGGGGTCTTGCATGTGAATCCCCCTATTAGAGCTCCCCTCTGCCCCTGGAATTTAAATCTGGTCTTGTCAGCTTTACAAAGGCAGCCGTTTGAACCTCTGACAGAAATCCCTCTTGTGCTACTAACCCGAAAGTTGGTTTTCTTGGTGGCTATGGCTTCAGCCAGAAGGGTTTCCGAGCTGGCAGCCTTGTCATGCAGGGAGCCATACCTTATTCTGCATAAGGACAGAGTGGTTCTGCGGCCTCAACCTTCTTTCCTTCCTAAGGTCATATCCAGTTTTCACTTGAATCAGGACCTAGTCCTACCATCCTTCTTTCCTACTCCCCAGTTCAGAGAGGAAAGACGGCTTCATACTTTGGACGTGGTTCGAGCCATGAGGGTCTATCTCAAGGCTACAGAGAAGATTCGGAAAACAGATGTGCTTTTTGTTCTTCCGGATGGCCCCAAGAAGGGTCAGCCGGCTGCCAAGTCTTCCTTGGCTAGGTGGATTAAGCAGCTGATTTTTCAGGCATATGGTCTGAAGCGCGTTCCACCTCCCTTATCAGTTAAAGCCCATTCTACGAGGGCCATGAGTGCCTCCTGGGCGGCACACCATCAGATCTCTATGGCACAGGTTTGCAAGGCGGCAACCTGGTCTTCCGTACATACGTTTACTAAATTTTATAAGTTGGATGTTGCAAAGGGTACGGACGCAGCTTTTGGGCAGGCGGTCCTACGGGCAGCAGTATAGAATCCTCTGGCCCGGTTCACGCCCCCTTGTTTTTCTGTTGGTGGAGCCATGTTTTCTCCTGACAATGTTTTTATTTGGCTATTCTTGGCCTTACGGTCTCCCTCCCTTCATAGAGCATTGCTTTAGGACATCCCAAGTGTAATGGCTATGCGCTCTGTGTCCCGTGATGTACGATAAAGAAAAAAGGATTTTTAATAAACAGCTTACCTGTAAAATCCTTTTCTTGAAGTACATCACGGGACACAGAGCTCCCACCCCTCTTTTGGGGAACATTGTGTAACCTCGGGAGAATTGCTTGCTACAAAACTGAAGCACTCCCAGTGGGAGGGGGTTATATAGGGAGGAAACTTCCTGTGAAATTGATTACACCAGTGTCCACACCTGAAGGTACCCATATAACCCAAGTGTAATGGCTATGCACTCTGTGTCCCGTGATGTACTTCAAGAAAAGGATTTTACAGGTAAGCTGTTTATTAAAAATCCTTTTTTAGCGGTACTTCTCCTTTAAAGATATTAAACTTCTTCTGATGCATTCACTATTGCAGTCACTTCTTGACTTGCTCTTGAAATGAAATAGTTCATTTGTAAAAACAATAAAAATAAATTAGAGTTTACACACAGGCGGCGCAACTTTGGGGGCGACTCGGCAAGGTGATCTCAAGACGACTTGAGAGGCGACTTGCAAAATGACTTCTGTATTGAAGTCGCCCCCAAAGTCGTACAGGAACCTTTTTCTAAGTCGGAGCGACTTGAGCCCCCCCACTTTCCATAATGGGGTCATGGGGGGGGGGGGGGGGTTGTGCTATCTTGACATTTCTTGGCCTCCGAAACTGTGATAGGTAGTGAGGAGTAAAATCACAATTTTAGAAAGCCTGAAGGCGGTGATTGGTTTTCGGGGTCCCGTACACGGCTAGACTCCCAAAAAGTCCCACACATGTAGTATCCCTGTACTAGGAGAAGCAGCAGAATGTATTTTGGGGTGTAATTTCACATATGCCCATGGCATGTTTTAGGCAAAATATCATTTCAGTGACAACTTTGTAAAAAAGAAAAAAACTTTTTGTAATTTTTCAATCACTTGTTAAAAAAAAATAATATTCAATTGTTCAACAAGCCTCTCAGCAAAATTCCTTGGGGTGTCTACTTTCCAAAATTGGGTCATTTTGGGGGGGGGGGGGGGGTGCTTTGTACTGCCCTGCCATTATTGCACCGTAAGAAATTAGAGAGATGAGATGGCTGATTCCCCCTGACCTTAATCCCTGTCCAGGGCCTCTGCATTAGCTGACTACACTTGCATGCTGGTGGGGTGTTTGACTCCCATGACTTGACTACCTAAGTCTCCTCCTATCATGGCTTTTAAATGGGCAATGACTACACCCACTACATCACTAAGGAGAGACTTTGCTAAAAGGGGCTTATAACGTTTCCCTTTCCCATAATAGAACAGAGCCATCTAGTGGCCAGCCAGCAAACTGCACATGCTTACAGAATTTGAGTTAAAGAGGAGCTCCAGCAGTTTATTAAACGTCAGCAGCTACTTTTAGTAAACACACACTTACCTGTCCCAGGATCCAGTGATGTGGTCATCCGAACCATCACTTCTCTCCCTCTCCTCACCCCAGCGCTGGCATTTTAACTGTGGGCTCTCGGCTGTGGCAACTTCTATCTTATACATTTATCCTACATACTGTATCTAAGGAAAAGTTCATCTCATCTTTAAATCTAATATTTTTTAATTAAAAAAAAGATGGTAAAACAAACACAAACATATACAACTTATCTTATTATATACGTTCTATCTTATCCATCTATCTTATCTTATCCTACTTTACAATATAATTCTATCTTATCCATCTATACATCTATATCTGATATGTGTATAACTTAATTATACATCTTATCTTTATATCTAATGAAAAAAAAAAAAAATTCCAGCCTCCTACATGACCTCAAGGTTTGGGCGTTCCCTGGATGGGTAGGACAAGACTTCAAAAAGTGACCTGCCTGGCCACAATAAAGGCACAATCTCTCCCTTCTCCTAAAGCCGCGTACACACGATCAGTCCATCCGATGAGAACGACTGACTGATGGTCTGATGTGCCTACACACCATCTTGTCCCTGTAACCGCTGATTGCGAGTGCCTGGCGGACATAGCGGCCGACAGGCACGCGCATCGGTATTCCAGGAATGCGGCGGGCAGTGGCCTGGAAGAGCACAGGACGCATATATGCGTCCTGTTAGAGATTCAGAGCCACCCCGAGGCCGCATATATTCGTACGGCCGTCAAGAAGTGGTTAAATATGAGATCTGGGGTGAAAAAGACCTCCGATCCCATATTTAGATTTAAATGCAAAAAAAAAAAAATGTTGTCATTTCAAAAAATGACAACTAGAAAATATTGCTTTAAGAAGCATGGGCGGAAGTGACGTTTTGACGTCTCTGCTATGGGGACGGGTGGGGGCCATCTTGCCCTCACTCGTATCCCAGCCAAGCAGGAGACAGGACCCGATCACCGACGCAACTCTGGTAAGCGGCGGAGGGCACGGGAGAGCGGAGACCACCGTTATCGTTTACAGGACCGCTCACAGTATAGATGGATATCTCGGTTGTGGCAGTAGCTGCTGCCGTTACTGAGATATCCATCTTTAAAAACAGGATGTATATAGTCGTGAGCAGGTCAGAAATATAGGGAACGGGGAAACATAAAAGCACTCACATGTAGCCAACATCCGAAATGATTCGATCAAAAATAGGAATTACTACATAAAGTAGTAGAGAGGCGGACTTTTTCAGGCAATCACAAGGACATAAAATTTAAGAAAAATATTTAATTATATATCATAAAATCCAAAAACAAAAACTAAAATATACAGAAACAGGGTATACAGAGTATATATCAGCAATGGTAGCTTGCATCTCGCCATGAAGCTACCATTGCTGATATATACTCTGTATACCCTGTTTCTGTATATTTTAGTTTTTGTTTTTGGATTTTATGATATATAATTAAATATTTTTCTTAAATTTTATGTCCTTGTGATTGCCTGAAAAAGTCCGCCTCTCTACTACTTTATGTAGTAATTCTATTTTTGATAGTCGTGAGCAGGTTAGTGGTAAAAGAGTCTTTCTCTGAGTCTGGAGTCAATGAGGATGCAAACATGATCAACCTCTCCAGTATAGGTCGTGCCTTGCGAAAGTATTCGGCCCCCTTGAACTGTGCGACCTTTTGCCACATTTCAGGCTTCAAACATAAAGATATAAAACTGTAATTTTTTTGTGAAGAATCAACAAGTGGGACACAATCATGAAGTGGAACGAAATTTATTGGATATTTCAAACTTTTTTAACAAATACAAAACGGAAAAATTGGGTGTGCTAAATTATTCAGCCCCCTTAAGTTAATACTTTGTAGCGCCACCTTTTGCTGCGATTACAGCTGTAAGTCACTTGGGGTATGTCTCTATCTGTTTTGCACATCGAGAGACTGAAATTTTTGCCCAATACTCCTTGCAAAACAGTTTGAGCTCAGTGAGGTTGGATGGAGAGCGTTTGTGAACAGCAGTTTTCAGTTCTTTCCACAGATTCTCGATTGGATTCAGGTCTGGACTTTGACTTGGCAATTCTAACACCTGGATATGTTTATTTGTGAACCATTCCATTGTAGATTTTGCTTTATGTTTTGGATCATTGTCTTGTTGGAAGACAAATCTCCGTCCCAGTCTCAGGTCTTTTGCAGACTTCATCAGGTTTTCTTCCAGAATGGTCCTGTATTTGGCTCCATCCATCTTCCCATCAACTTTAACCATCTTCCCTGTCCCTGCTGAAGAAAAGCAGGCCCAAACCATGATGCTGCCACCACCATGTTTCACAGTGGGGATGGTGTGTTCAGGGTGATTTTACACCAAACATAATGTTTTGCATTGTTGCCAAAAAGTTTGATTTTGGTTTCATCTGACCAGAGCACCTTCTTCCACATGTTTGGTGTGTCTCCCAGGTGGCTTGTGGCAAACTTTAAACGACCCTTTTTATGGATATCTTTAAGAAATGTCTTTCTTCTTGCCACCCTTCCATAAAGGCCAGATTTGTGCAGTATACAACTGATTGTTGTCCTATGGACAGAGTCTCCCACCTCAGCAGTAGATCTCTGCAGTTCATCCAGAGTGATCATGGGCCTCTTGGCTGCATCTCTGATCAGCCTTCTCCTTGTATGAGCTGAAAGTTTAGAGGGACGGCCAGGGTAGATTTGCAGTGATACTCCTTCCATTTCAATTTATCGCACAGCCCAAGATTTTCAAATCAGTTTTTTATTTGTTAAAAAAGACCTCTTGTGCAGGTGCAATATCCAATATTCTATTTATGTCATGGGTTCATTCAGAGATCCTTGAACATGATGAAAGTAAAGTGTCACGCCCACAGTTGTTAAAAAAGTTTGAAATATCCAATAAATCCACTTCATGATTGTGTCCCAAATTCTTCATAAAAAAATTACAGTTTTATATCTTTATGTTTGAAGCCTGAAATATGGCAAAAGGTCGCAAAGTTCAAGGGGGCCGAATACTTTCGCAAGGCACTGTATATCTCGGGCTGATATCTCACCTTTGATGGTATCTGATAGACCATGAGAAAAGGCAGCTGCCAGAGTACCGAATTCAATGGCGTAATTGGCAACAGTTCTCGTACTCTGTTTGATGGAGCATTTGATGGCTTTTGGCAGCAGAAGCGGGAACATCAAATACCTTATCAGTATATCTATATACATACATACTTACCTGAAAAACTCTACACACTTACTTACCTATGCTATCTTTATATTTATATATATATTTATATTTAACTATCTTATTAGTATATCATCTATATACATACATATTTGTCAACATACTTACCTGAAAATCTCTACACACTCACTTATCTATCTTACCTTTTAATTTTTTTTTGTTAATGTCCAGCCTCCAACCTCCCCTTATAGCTGGCCAAGCACACTCCTTTATTTCTAGATGGTAAACCAGCATATCTATACAGTACATACATACTTACCAATATACTTACCTGCAAAACTCTACACACTTATCTTATCTTTATATAACATAATTGTTATAATTATCTTATCAGTAAATCATCTATATACATATATACGTATGAACATACTTACCTGCAAAACTCTACACACTTACTTATCTATTTTATCTTATTTTTATTTATTTTTAAACTATCATCAGTATATCTTTATACATAATTACTTACCAACGTACTTACCTGCAAAACTCTAAAACGTACTTATCTATCTTATCTTTAATTATTTTTATTTTTTTAAACGATCTTATTAATATATCTATATACATATATACTTACCAATATACTTACCTGCAGAACTCTACATACTCACTTATCTATCTTATCGTTATTCTTTTTCTCTTATCACTATATACATATATACTTACTCGGGTTGCACCGATACCACTTTTTAAAGACCGAGCACAAGATCTGATACTTTTTACTTTTTAAGTACTTGCCGATACCAATTACCAAAACTTGTTTTTGCATGGATGACCTCCTTTAACCGCCATCATTCTGTCCGATGAAAGCACTCTTAGGCCACGTACACACGATCAAACCGGTCCGATGACACGGGTCCGACGGACCGTTTTCATCGGGCCACCGCTGAAGTGGCCTGATGGTCTGATGTGCGTACACACCATTAGTCCAAAATCCGATCAGACCAGAACGCGGTGACATAGAACACAACTACATGCTGAAAAAATGAAGTTCAATGCTTCCAAGCATGCGTCGACTTGATTGTGAGCATGCGCGGGTTTTTGGTCTGATGCTTTTGTGTACTAACCATCGTTTTGATCTGATGGACAGGCGTCCATCGGACAGATTTTAAAGCAATTTTTAAAACTTTGGTCTGATGGACAACGATCCGATGGGCCGTACACATGATCAATTTGGTCCGATGAAACTGGTCTTAAGGCCTGGTGAGGAGAAAGCCTCTTGAGGGGGCGAGCAGAGATTTTTTTTTTTTTACCTTTACAACCCCTTTAACCACTTAAGGACCCCCGCACGCACATATACGGCCACAGAATGGCACGTACAGGCACAAGGGCGTAAATTTACGTCCCCGCCTAAGTGCGGTTCGAGGGTCCCATCGGGACCCCCTCCGCGGCGTGCGGGGGTCCCCCTGGCTCCGGGAGCGATCCGGGATCAGCGGGCGGATGTCGGCGCTTACCCGCCCCCCCGCGATCGCTCCCAGCCAATGGGAGCGCGCTCCCATCCTGTCAGTTCCTCCTCCTGTGTTTACACAGGAAGGAGGAAATGATGTCACCTCTCATCGCAGCGCTGTTTCCCAGCGCTGCTGATGAGAGAAGACATCACAAGTAAGTGTGCACCAACACAACACTGACACACACTCACATAGGCATATTAACCCCTTGTGATCGCCCCCCCCCCCACCCCCCTGTCACAGTGTCACTGAATGCAGTGATCTAATCACTGCATTTAGTGTCAGTGTGACAGGCAGTGTAAAAAACAGTTAGTGTTAGGTTCAGGATAGCCCCCCCACCCCCCCTAATAAAGTTTTAACCCCCTGATCACCGCCCTAGTTAACCCTTTCACTCCCTATTGCCAGCGTCACTAAGCGATCATTTTTCTGATCGCTGTATTAGTGTCGCTGTTCCCGCTAGGTAGCTATTTTTTTTTATTGCGATTTTTTTTTTACTAAAGACATGTGGCTAAATAAATTTTGGCCTAAATGTTTGACTAAAATTTAGTTTATTTGATTTTTTTTTAACAAAAAGTAAAAAATAGTGTTTTTTTTTCAAAAATTTCGCTCTATTTTTGTATATAGCGCAAAAAATAAAAATCGCAGAGGTGATCAAATACCACCAAAAGAAAGCTCTATTTGTGGGAAGAAAAGGACGCAAATTTTGTTTGGGAGCCACGTCGCACGACCGCGCAATTGTCTGTTAAAGCGACGCAGTGCCGAATCGCAAAAACACCTTGGGTCATTTACCAGCGTATTGGTCCGGGTCTTAAGTGGTTAACCAAGAAGATATGGAAAGTCAATCTACAGTTCCATATTGAGACTAAATCAAAGGTGCACACTGAATATGCTTTTATGGCTAATAAAAGGTAATGGCAGGCGTCTTGTAGTATCTGCTCGTAGAATGGACTTATTTGTATTGCCTATTCACACCACAGCACTGTGTGCATGCATTTTCATGCATCGCCTCATGTTGCAGTGCACAGCATTAGGCAGCTATTCAAAATGAATGGGCTGCAGCACACCTCAAGGTATGAAAAAAATATCTGCTCTCTGTGGGCCAGATTCACATAGAATCTGCGGCGGCGTAGCGCAAGTCATTTACACTACGCCGCCGCAACTTAATGGAGCAAGTGCCGTATTCTCCAAGCACTTGCTCTGTAGTTTGCAGCGGCGTAGTGTAAATGGCCCGGCGTAAGGCCGCGTAATTGAAAGGGGGCGCTTGTATTTAAATTAAGCGCGCCCTCGCGTCGATCGAACTGCGCATGCGCCGGCCGCGAAAAAAGCCCAGTGCGCATGCTCCAGCTCACATCTGAAAACGTTGTTGAAACCGACGTGAAAACGACGTGATCGTCACTTACGCAATGCCCTATTCGCGAACGACTTAGTAAAACGACGTAACCGACGGAAAAAGACGACGCTGACCCGACGCCATACTTAACATGGCATACGACAGAACTTCGTAAACTTACCCCTCATATAGCAGGGGTAGGTTTACGCTTACGGAAACTACGTAAACGAATTGGGAATAGGCAAATGAGAAATCAACGTAAAGGCCACCTAGCGGCCAGGAAAGTCATTACATCTACGATCCGACGGTGTAAGTGTTTTACACCTGTCGGATCTTCACTGTATCTATGAATCACATGCATAGATACCCAGTAAAAAAAACAGAGATACGACGGTGTTTCCTGCGATACACCATCGTATCTCTTTAGAGAATCTGGCCCTGTATCTTTTGCAGCATATTGCACATGACACAATGCTTTGTGCTGCACTTCTGTGTGTTGCAAATGGTGTGAATTGCCCCAAATGTAAAAAAAAAAACAAAACCTTAGGAGCGTTTGCCATTGTCTGAACCAGGTATTAAAAGTATTAAAAAATATTTTTTTATTAAAAAATGTATTTAATATTGCTTATGGTTTGTGGCTAACCAACTTTTCTATTGGGTTTCATAATTTTGAATTTGACTCAATGATTTTTGGTAGTATGAATGGCATTGATATAGTTGTCTGTGTGTAGCTTTTATGAGATTTACACATAATAATAAAGCCTCACGTGTGATTTCTACTTCTGGCCCACTATTACGAGTTTCAGCAGAATTACTCTGGAGCCTTGGAAGCCATGAACAAAATCCTAGCCAGCTCTGCAGGCTTTATTCCCGCTCTCATTAAGAAAATAAAGCTACAACTGGCTTTACAAGACTGGGAACAGACAGTAGAGACATCTCTGAGGCGGCGTACACACGATCGAACATGTCCGCAGACCAAATTGTAAAAAAAGATGGGGATGGGGGAAGGGGAAGAGTGGGCCAGGGGAATAGAAGGGGATAAGAAAATACAGGGGAATTGCACTCACATGGGCCACATCCGTAGATATGATCAAAAACAAAGAAAACAATAACTGTGGAGAGGTATTGATGGTCGGACTTTGAGGCCAAGGAAGTAGGTAAAAAATAAAAATTTTAATATCACCAATTAAACACAACAAAATAAATGCATAATAACAAATATATAGAAATAACAATAATACATATACATGGATGGACCACTGTATACAAAATCGCCGACGCACGTTTCGCCGTGGGGCTTCTTCAGGACGATTGTTAAGGATTTTGTGAGAAGATGTATAGTCAGAAAACAAATAGTTATATAGCCGATGATCCTATATCGAATGCATTCAAGGGCACACACCACAATCGGGTAGTCAATGGTATGGTAGGTACTTGCTTCAAAAAGTCCTCAGATCTTGTTACAGATCTTTAATCGACAACAAAGTCAAAGTAGGGATAGCTTTAAGATTCATGTGAAACGTGACACTATTGGCAACCTCCATTCAATAATGAAAGGCCCTGGAGCCAGCTGGGACACATAACCAATGTAGACTGAACTTGAAATCCTCCAGGTGTATTAAACAACCGCTAGACACGCCTATTTTTTTTGAGGCTTAGAGGTTTAAGCCAGGTTTTCAAGTGGTTGTTTAAACGTAGGGTCCGTGTCCCAGGGTGTACATCTGAGTGACACTCAGATGACACTCAGATGTACACCCTGGGACACGGACCCTACGTTTCCTGAAGAAGCCCCATGGCGAAACGTGCATCGGCGACTTTAGGGATTTTGTATACAGTGGTCCATCCATGTATATGTATTATTGTTATTTCTATATATTTGTTATTATGCATTTATTTTGTTGTGTTTAATTGGTGATATTAAAATTTTTATTTTTTACCTACTTCCTTGGCCTCAAAGTCCGACCATCAATACCTCTCCACAGTTATTGTTTTCTTTGTTTTTGATGTCCGCAGACCAGTTTCAGCGGACAGATTCGATCGTGTGTACGAGCTAGCAGACAGGTTTCCAGTGGACAAAAGTTTTAAAACATGCTTTAAAACTTGTCTGCTGGAAACATGTCCGTCGGACATGTCCGCTGGTTAGTACGACTAACCAGCGGACAGAAATCCCTCGCATGCATCGAATGGATACGACGCATGTGCGGAAGCATTTTATTTCCTGGTTTGGTGACGTGGCGGCGTCAACCTCACCGCCACGTCACCGCGTTCTCTGTCCGAGGGGATTTTCGTCCGATGGTGTGTACACACCGCCGGACCAAACTCCTGCAGGAGACATGTCCGATGAAAACCCTCCGCGGACTGTTTTCATCGGACATGTCTCCTCGTGTGTACGGGGCCTGAGGCTCAGGATGCAGCTAACACACCACCATGTCATGTGCTTTTGTTTTCAGATAGTTAGAGATATTGGGAAGTGTGTGGGCTGGTGGCATTTAGGTTTCTAGGAAAACACAGAAGAAGCAATTATGGAACACAATTGGAACTGACTTTGAGCCGATGATCTTTAAAGGGTTAGTAAATGAAAAAATGTTTTTATTTAAAATAACAAACATGTTATACTAACCTCCACTGTGCAGTTCGTTTTGCACAGAATGGCCCCCGATCCTCGTCTTCTGGGGTCCCTCGGCGACTGTCTCTGGTCCTCCCCGCAAGTACTGACCACAATCATGCATGGTGGTGAGTAATTGCGGGCGCGCTCCCGTGATACAGCGAGCGTTCATAGCCGCTCACTGTATCACCTGGCCCCGCCCCTCGGCACGCATCGTCACTGGATGTGATTGACAGCAGCGCCAGCCAATGGCTGTGCTGCTCTCAATCCATCCGCTCTAGCCAATCAGCGGCCAGGCTGAGCGGCGAAGAGGATCTTGTGACCGAGCACAGGACTTTCGACGGGTCAGGTAAGTATAACGGGGGCTCGGGGGGAGGGGGAGGCGGCAGCATCAGATGTTTTTTCACCTTAATGCATTAAGTTGAAAAAAAAATGACTTTACAACTCAGATAACTTGTAGATAATGGTGTTTGTGTGTGTGATTTACAGCTAAAACTAATGTACAGACCTAAAGGCTTTGGTTCAGTGATTGAACAGTGATTGGGCCTATCTGTACCATTTGCTTTTGGCTTACAGTTGTGGGAAAAAAGTAACACATGCATTACTATTTTAATTGTTATACATTACAATGCTGAATATGTGGCCCCTGTTCATGCAAGCTTACAATCTCAACTGTTAGGAGTAAAAGGTCAGTTCTTAATTGAGGTGGAATAAGCTTCCTTGAATAAATTTGTTTTCAGGGATCACCTAGAGGTAGACAAAGTAGGAGACAGCCGGACAGGTTGGGGTAGAGAATTCCAGAGGATGGGAGAGGCTCTGGAGAAGTCCTGCAGGCAAGCATGGGACAGGATGAAAAGGGAGCTAGAGAGTAGGTCTTAGTGATGGGCAGCACAGAAGCTGAAAGCTGTGCAGGAGGCATACTTGCTCTGCGTGGCTGCCATTCAGAACACACTGCATTTTCTCAATGAATAGAAAGCATTCTCTGATTGGACAAGGTGAAAAGGCAGGGCAATGAATGGCACAATCCTCACCTCGTCTTGTCCAATCAGAGAATGAGTTCTTAGATTGGTGCTCAGCCTGAGTGAGCAACCTTCTGTGTTCAGGACCTGGACCTGGAAGCTAGCGGTGAACAGTATAGTATTAGTGCATACTACAGGGATTTCCAGCTTCTGCAGGGATCAGTCAGGTATGACATATGCATACTTATGTAGCAAGGTCCCAGGCCTCCTTTGGTCTGATGAGAACCTCCAGGGCCAGAGATAGCTGACATCCTTCTGTACATAGTGTATTGGGAGGCACGGTGGGTGTCAGGTGGATAAAGTTATTTTACACCAGACACTTCTTAAATGCAAAAGTTTATTTCATTTATGGGGGAGAGGGTTAGGGCCAGGATACCCTTAGGCAGTAGGAAGATTGATTGGCAGACTCCGAGACTGTTGTGGAAATTGTTATTAATGTATGTTGTCAGATATCACCCAGTGTCAGTTTTGCTGTAATACGCTCATGTGAGCGCAGTCACACATACAGATATTGGTGGAAGACCATTGGCCACGAAAACCTTCCTGTGGACACAGCAGATATGTTTGCTCTTTAAGGGATGTTTGTTTGTTTGTATCACCAAGAGACTGGCCACTTCTTGGCGACTGCATTTAATCTACTATAGTATAACTATACGAAAATTATGCCCCACTGAGCCATGATAGAGTACGGTTTGCGTCATTGGAAGCAGTGAGTTGGTGTGCACACGGCAGAGCTTTTTTTCTCAGAAAATAGGTGCAGGAACTCAACCACGACCCCGGTCAGATTTCAGAAACAGTAGAAGGGTCTTAAAGGGGCATTAAATACCAGGATTGCTTTACATACAGAGTGCAGAGTTCATGGGGGTTACGCACATAGTGCAGAGCTGTCACTTGTAAACACAGAAACCAGACTTGTGTGTTTACAAGTGATTGTGGTGAGCAGGTACAAATGGTTCTGAGCCAGAGGTGGTGGAACTGAGTTCCCCCTGAAAAAAAAGAAAAGTGCAACAAGGTCAAAATTAGGGAGAAATCAACAGATCTCTAACAATCAACCAGGACAGATAATTCTAGTAAGTACATTTTTGAGGAGCAACCCTACCTAAACTCCAGGGCGCTACATCTACATATCATGTAACTTTGTACACTTCAGCTTTAATAAAATGACATTGTTTTTGTGCACTTATTTTTATTATGTATTTTCTTAGTTAACCAAATCAAAACAGGAGACTTCAACTGCATATTCACCAAACATAGAAACAAGAAAGGGACTGTATATTAGCCATTTTACACTAGGTGGCGCTCTACTGTTGTATAAGAACCTGAAATGTAAAATGTTGCAGATTTTAAGTGTATCATCCATTGAAGTGTGTGTGTGTTTATATACTGTGTGTGTGTGTGTGTGTGTGTGTGTTTATATACTGTGTGTGTGTGTGTGTGTGTTTATATACTGTATATGTGTGGTATAATGGTAGAATAAATAGGAGAATTCTTAAAAGGCTGTGTACTCCCAGGTTATTTTTGGGCTATAATTATAGAACTGTGTACAGACTGGGACCCCTGAGCTGCCACTGACTACCTGTCTGTGTTCTGGTGTCGACTGACATCGTAGCTTAGACAGGGCAAGGGTGTCATGCCCCCCTTTATTCCCCAAGGGAAATACGCTCAGACCCAAAACTGGTAATGAAGGCTCCGTCAGTACAGGGCAGTGGTTTGGGGGGGGGGGGGGGGTCATGCCTACAAGTATACATACCTCAAGGGGAGGGGTGGGGGTCCCTATGTGCAGACACTCTTACTTTGTCTAGAATATACTGTACATATGTCTGCTTCCATATATATATATATATATATATATATATATATATTTATATATATACCGTATTTATCTGCGTATAACACCCTATTTTCAGGGTAAAAAAGATACAGAGTGTGTGTATATAATATTAACAATACATAGACACTCAGTTTTTAAAAACTGATTTTATTTAAACTGTATTTAAAACATATTGGAAAAACTATAAATGGTATTTAACCACTTCAGCCCCGGAAGAATTTACCCCCTTCCTGACCAGGACATTTTTTGCGATACAGCACTGCATCGCTTTAACTGACAAAATGCAGAGTCATGTAGTGCTGTACCCTAGCAAAATTGACGTTCTTTTTTTCCTACAAATAGAGCTTTTGTTCTAATTTTTTATTTTATTTTTTAAATCGCTATAAACAATATCCCAAATGTAAAACCTTTCTTCAGTTTAGGCCGATATGTATTCTTCTTCTACATATTTTTGATGAAAAATTGCAATAAGCATTTTTTATTTTTTATTATTTTTTTTTTTTACTAGTAATGGCAGCGATCTGCGATTTTTATTAGGACTGCGATATTGCAGCGGACAAATCAGACACTTTTGACACATTTTTGGGACCATTGACATTTACACAGCGATCAGAGCTAAAAAAAAGCAACTGATTATGTCACTGGCAGGGAAGAGGTTAACACTAGGGGCGACCAAGGGGTTAACTGTGTTTCCTCAGTGTGTTCTAACTGTAGGAGATGGGACTGACTAGGGGAGGAGAGAGATCCTTGTTCCTACTTAGTAGGAACACACAATCTCTCTCCTCATCCCAGTTCTCGCTCTGTTACGAGTGATCGCATGTGACCGGCGGTCATCGCACCTTCGGCTCCAGGGATGCGCTGCGGATGTGCGCCTCCTACAGCGCCTTAAAGCACTGATGTACAACTACCACGGCTTGCCCAGGGGGAGCCATGCTGCTGCAGTATAACTGCGGCGGCTGGTCAGAAACCAGATAAATGAAAATCTTCTGAACTTGTTTAATATTTATAACAATTTGTATAGCAAAAACCTATAACAGCCAGTAAGCAGAATACATTGTGCTCTGGTGTAATTAGCCAGCCTGTATATCAATCAGCAGGCAGTCATATGGACACCAGAACGATAATTACTCTGCTGTGCTTTGTGTCTCTTTTTTCACCCAAGTGATTCCCTAAGCAGCACAGAATATGCATGTTATGTGTTTTCAGCATGTGCGGGATAATGGAGACTGAACTACAGCTTTCCCTTCAGTCTTTCACAGTTGTACAGTCTTCTCTCCTGTATTGAAATAGTTTAATGTGATTGCACTGCACACTGTGAGCTTCCCGCAATGTGCAATAGAACCTGCCTATTGTGAAATTGTGAATTGCGATCATGGAGAACGGTCATCAGTGACAGTGGGGCTGATTTACTAATGAATCTGCGCTGCGCCGGTACATGCCTTAATTAGTGCGCTGGATGAATCCCTAATTAGGCGCATGAACCGGCGGCAGCAGCAGCGCGATGTGATTGATAACTAAAGCCGCCGCCGAACTCCCTGTATAAGTCTATGGGGGGAAATCTTAATAGTGAATTTTAATGGCTAATCTGCAAGTTTTGTCCTAAAAAGTGTTTGGGGACCTCAGTCCTGCCCCAGGGGACATGTACCAATGCTTTTTTTATTTTTTAAAACGGCCGTTTTTTCGGGAGCAGTGATTTTAATAATGCTAAAAGTGCAATAATAAAAGTGTAATTTTCCTTTAAATTTCGTACCTAGGGGGGGCTCTAATGTCAGCATGTGAAAAAGCGCATGTTTCCCGTGGTTAGAACTGTCTCTGCACAAAATGTCATTTTTCAAAGTAAAAAAGCCATTTAAAACTGACTCGCGGCTATAATGAATTGTCGGCTCCCGGCAATTGCAGGAGAATTCATTCATTAAAAAAAGGAAAAAAAAGCGTGGGGGTCCCCCCAAATTCAATAACCAGACCCTTTAGGTCTGGTATGGATATTAAGGGGAACCCCGCCATCAATTTAAAAAAAAAAATGACGTGGGGTTCCCCCCAAATATCCATAACCAGACCCTTCGGGTCTGGTGTGGAATTTAAGGGGAACTCCACTCCAAATTTAAAAAAAAATGGCGTGGAGTCCCCCCTAAAATCCACACCAGACCTCTTATCCGAGCACGTTGACCTGGCCGGCCGCAGAAAAGAGGGGGGGACAGAGCGCGGCCCCCCCCCTCTCCTGAACCGCACCAGGCCACATGCCCTCAACATTGGGAGGGTGTTTTGGGGTGCCCCCCAAAACACCTTGTCCCCATGTTGATGAGGACAAGGGTCTCTTCCCCACAACCCTTGCCCGGTGGTTGTGGGGGTCTGCGGGCAGGAGGCTTATCGAAATCTGGAAGACCCCTTTTACAAAGGGGCCCCCCAGATCCCGGCCCCCCCCCTGTGTGAAATGGTAATGGGGTACCTTGTACCTCTACCATTTCACGAGAAAAAAAAAGTGTCAGTGAAAAAAAAGACAAGAGCCGGTTTTTGACAAGTCCTTTATTATCTTCTTTCTTCTTTCCTTCGGGTTTCTTCTTCCTCCTCCTTCTTCTTCCTCTGCTTCTGTCTTGGGTCTTCTATTCCCGCATCTTGCCCGGCGTGTTCTTCCATCTTCTGTTCCTCCCGCTGTCCTTCTCGTCCGCATCTTCTTCTCCTTCTTGTTCTTCTTCGCCGGAGCGGCCGCTTCCAATTGAAATCCCCGCTGTCTGCCGGACCACGCCCCCCCCTCTGACGCCTCGGGCAAGCTCTTAGGAGTGTGCTGCAAGTGCGTCCGAGGGGGGCGTGGTCACAAGTGAGAGGGCGGGCAATTCAATTTGAAGCTCGTGCGCGGCTTTTTCTTTGCCAGAGTCGCCGCTTCCAATTGAATTGCCCGCTTTCTGGAACATGTGACCACGCCCCCCTCTGACGCACTGGCACCACACGGGGACTTTCCTAAGAGCTCGCCCGTGGCGTCAGAGGGGGGGCGTGGTCCGGCAGACAGCGGGGATTTCAATTGGAAGCGGCCGCTCCGGCGAAGAAGAAGAAGGAGAAGATGCGGACGAGAAGGACAGCGGAAGAAGATGGAAGAACACGCCGGGCAAGATGCGGGAATAGAAGACCCAAGACAGAAGCAGAGGAAGAAGAAGGAGGAGGAAGAAGAAACCCGAAGGAAAGAAGAAAGAAGATAATAAAGGACTTGTCAAAAACCGGCTCTTGTCTTTTTTTACACTGACACTTTTTTTTTACTCGTGAAATGGTAGAGGTACAAGGTACCCCATTACCATTTCACACAGGGGGGGGCCGGGATCTGGGGGGCCCCTTTGTAAAAGGGGTCTTCCAGATTTCGATAAGCCTCCTGCCCGCAGACCCCCACAACCACCGGGCAAGGGTTGTGGGGAAGAGACCCTTGTCCTCATCAACATGGGGACAAGGTGTTTTGGGGGGCACCCCAAAACACCCTCCCAATGTTGAGGGCATGTGGCCTGGTGCGGTTCAGGAGAGGGGGGGGGCCGCGCTCTGTCCCCCCCTCTTTTCTGCGGCCGGCCAGGTCAACGTGCTCGGATAAGGGGTCTGGTGTGGATTTTAGGGGGGACTCCACGCCATTTTTTTTTTAAATTGACGGCGGGGTTCCCCTTAATATCCATACCAGACCTAAAGGGTCTGGTTATTGAATTTGGGGGGACCCCCACGCTTTTTTATTGGTGTTTTTAATGAATGAATTCTCCTGCAATTTCCAGGATCTGACAATTCATTATTGCCGCGAGTCAGTTTTAAATGGCTTTTTTTTTTTTTTTTTCAGAATGTCATTTTGTGCAAAGACATATTTCTAACCACAGGAAAAGTGCACTTTATTCACCTGCTGACATTCCCCCCCCCCCCCCATGGTACGAATTTTAAAAAAATTATTCAAATGACGTGGGGGTCCCCCCAAATTCAATAACCAGACCCTTCAGGTCTGGTGTGGAATTTAAGGGGAACTCCACCCCAAATAAAAAAAAAATGGCGTGGAGTCCCCCCTAAAATCCACACCAGACCCCTTATCCGAGCACGTTGACCTGGCCGGCCGCAGAAAAGAGGGGGGGACAGAGCGCGGCCCCCCCCCTCTCCTGAACCGCACCAGGCCACATGCCCTCAACATTGGGAGGGTGTTTTGGGGTGCCCCCCAAAACACCTTGTCCCCATGTTGATGAGGACAAGGGTCTCTTCCCCACAACCCTTGCCCGGTGGTTGTGGGGGTCTGCGGGCAGGAGGCTTATCGAAATCTGGAAGACCCCTTTAACAAAGGGGCCCCCCAGATCCCGGCCCCCCCCCCTGTGTGAAATGGTAATGGGGTACCTTGTACCTCTACCATTTCACGAATAAAAAAAAAGTGTCAGTGTAAAAAAAGACAAGAGCCGGTTTTTGACAAGTCCTTTATTATCTTCTTTCTTCTTTCCTTCGGGTTTCTTCTTCCTCCTCCTTCTTCTTCCTCTGCTTCTGTCTTGGGTCTTCTATTCCCGCATCTTGCCCGGCGTGTTCTTCCATCTTCTTCCGCTGTCCTTCTCGTCCGCATCTTCTCCTTCTTCTTCTTCGCCGGAGCGGCCGCTTCCAATTGAAATCCCCGCTGTCTGCCGGACCACGCCCCCCCTCTGACGCCACGGGCAAGCTCTTAGGAAAGTCCCCGTGTGGTGCCAGTGCGTCAGAGGGGGGCGTGGTCACATGTTCCAGAAAGCGGGCAATTCAATTGGAAGCGGCGACTCTGGCAAAGAAAAAGCCGCGCACGAGCTTCAAATTGAATTGCCCGCCCTCTCACTTGTGACCACGCCCCCCTCGGACGCACTTGCAGCACACTCCTAAGAGCTTGCCCGAGGCGTCAGAGGGGGGGCGTGGTCCGGCAGACAGCGGGGATTTCAATTGGAAGCGGCGCCTCCGGCGAAGAAGAACAAGAAGGAGAAGAAGATGCGGACGAGAAGGACAGCGGGAGGAACAGAAGATGGAAGAACACGCCGGGCAAGATGCGGGAATAGAAGACCCAAGACAGAAGCAGAGGAAGAAGAAGGAGGAGGAAGAAGAAACCCGAAGGAAAGAAGAAAGAAGATAATAAAGGACTTGTCAAAAACCGGCTCTTGTCTTTTTTTTCACTGACACTTTTTTTTTCTCGTGAAATGGTAGAGGTACAAGGTACCCCATTACCATTTCACACAGGGGGGGGGCCGGGATCTGGGGGGCCCCTTTGTTAAAGGGGTCTTCCAGATTTCGATAAGCCTCCTGCCCGCAGACCCCCACAACCACCGGGCAAGGGTTGTGGGGAAGAGACCCTTGTCCTCATCAACATGGGGACAAGGTGTTTTGGGGGGCACCCCAAAACACCCTCCCAATGTTGAGGGCATGTGGCCTGGTGCGGTTCAGGAGAGGGGGGGGGCCGCGCTCTGTCCCCCCCTCTTTTCTGCGGCCGGCCAGGTCAACGTGCTCGGATAAGGGGTCTGGTGTGGATTTTAGGGGGGACTCCACGCCATTTTTTTTTTAAATTTGGAGTGGAGTTCCCCTTAAATTCCACACCAGACCTGAAGGGTCTGGTTATGGATATTTGGGGGGAGCCCCACGTCATTTTTTTTAAAAATTGATGGCGGGGTTCCCCTTAATATCCATACCAGACCTAAAGGGTCTGGTTATTGAATTTGGGGGGACCCCCACGCTTTTTTTTTGGTGTTTTTAATGAATGAATTCTCCTGCAATTTCCAAGAGCTGACAATTCATTATAGCCGCGAGTCAGTTTTAAATGGCTTTTTTCCTTCAGAATGTCATTTTTCACATGCTGACATTACACCCAGGGCCGCCATCAGGGGGGTACAGGCAGTACACCTGCAGGGCCGCCATTAGGGGGGTACAGGCATTACACCGCCCGGGGGTCCCCAGGGGCCCCCAGGGGCCCGGATGGGAACCACCCTAAAACAAAAAAAAGGATTTTTTTTTTTTTTTTTTGTTTAAGGGCTCCGAAGGTCCCCAGGGGCCCGGAGGCCACTAAGGGCCCCAGATGGCAAGCCCTTTTTTTTAAATAAAATATATATATTTAAAAAAATATATATATTTTTTTAATATATTTGTTTTTTTTTTTTTAAGGAAAGGGCCCAGAGGTCCCCAGGGCCCTGGAAGGCTACCCCCTTGTTTTTTTACTTTTTTTCGATAAATGTTATATTTAAAAAATATATATATATGTATTTTCTCTCTTTTTTATTTTTATTTGATAAAGAGCACAGAGGTCCCCAGGGCCCCGGATGGCTACCCCCCTTTTTTATATATATTTTTCTTTATTTCTTATTTCTGTCAAAATTTTTTTAAAGGGCCCCCCCGCTCCTCAATTTGTGGCACCACCCCCCCCCCCCCGCTTCTCAATTTCATGCGGCAGCACCCCCCCCCGGTTCTCTGCTCCAGGGGGCCCATGCCTGAAGCTGTGTAAGGGGCCCCAAAATTCATGATGGCGGCCCTGTACACCTGTAAGGGGCCCGGGGGTCCGGAGGTGCCCAGATGCCTGGAGGCCCCCCAGCGCCCCAGATGGTAACCCCCCTCTTTTTTTTTTTGTATATATATTTGTTAGTTGGTTTTTGTAGGATTTTTTATTAAAGGGCCAATTTTTGGAATTTAATATTTTTTAGCAGTCTGGAGGTCCCCAGGGCCCCGGGTGGCAACCCCCCAAATTTTTTTTATTAAAGGGCCAATGTTTTGGTTTAGGGGTCTGGAGGTCCCCAGTGGCCTGGTCCCCAGTGGCCCGGAGATCCCCAGGGCTCCAGATGACAACCCCCCACCTTTACAAAAAAAAAAAAAAAAAAACATATGATATATTTTTTGGTTATTTTTTAAACATATATATATATAATATAATTTTGAAAGCTCCCAGAGGGCCCCTTTTTGCTTCTAAAAATGTTATAAACATTTTCCCCAGGTTTGTTACTTTTTACTTTAATTTCTTTTTTAAAGTGTATTTTGTGCGTGAAGTCGAGAGAGAGGAGCTGGACTTGCAATCGCCATCCTTCTCCATGCCCCCGGTGGCAATGGTGGGTGTGAGGGGGGCCTCACCCCACCTGCTACACTTGGGAGCCCGATGGGACAGAGGGACTCCCCCTATGAAGGAGTGTAGCCCACCCAGCCAGCCCTGTAGGTCCTTCGCCTCCCTTTATTTTAGGAGACCTCATGGCCAAAGTGTGTGCAAGTGTGGTGTTTTTTTTTTGGGGGGGGGGGGGGCATACTAAGCACAGGCGTACCTTGCATAGCACACCCACCGGGAGCCGGGCTGACACCACCAAACTCAATTCACATGTAGCCGAGACCGGGATCCGAACCCTTGGCTGCAGAGGTGAACGGCTTGTCAGCGCAGTGCCATTCACGTTGAGCCACCACAGCTCCCATCCAATGTTATTTTTTTTTTAGATTTTTGGTAGTTATTTTTTATTAAAGGGCCCAGAGCTCCCAAGGCAACCCCCTTTTTTATTATTTTATATATGTAGATATTGTAATTTATTTTTCATTAAAGAGCCCAGAAGTTTCTTTTTATTAAAGGGCCCAGTGGTCCCCAGGGCCCCCGGATGGCTACCACCCTTTTTAATATATATTTTTCTATATGTATTTTTTAGTAAAGGAACCCCCCGCTTATCAAATTGCGGCAGCCCCCCCCCTTCTTAATATCAGGCGGCACCCCCCCCCCTATTCTCTGCTCCAGGGGGCCCATGCCTGAAGCTGTGTAAGGGGCCCCATAATTCCTGATGGCGCCCCTAATTGCCTCCCCCCCCCCCATGGTACGAAATTTCAAGGAATTTTTCACTTTTATTGGTGCACTTTAACCACTTCCATACCGCGCCTATTCTGGCACTTCTCTCCTTCATGTAACAATTATATTTTCTTCCTTGAAACTTACTCAGGACCCCCAAACATTATATATATTTTATTAACAAACACCCTAGGGAATAAAGTGGCGGCCATTTTTTCGGACACATTTCCAACAGTATTTGTGCCAAAAATTTTCAAACGTTTTTTTTTTTTTTTGGCTTTCAAAAAAAAAACCTGTTTCATGAATGACAAAATAAGAAAGCAGTAAAGCTAGGCCAATTTTTAGGGATAAGGTAAAAGATGATGTTACACCGAGTAAATAGATACCTAACTTGTCACGCTTTCATATTGCGCACACTCATGGAATGGCGCTAAACTTCGTTATTAAAAATCTCCATAGGCAACGCTTGACTTTTTTTCTCAGGTTACCACTTTTGAGTTACAGAGGAGGTCTAGTGCTAACATTATTGCTCTCGCTCTAACGCACGCTATGATACCTCACATGTGGGGTTTGAAGGATGTTTACATATGTGGGTGGGACTTGCATGCGTGTTCGCTTCTGAGTGCGAGCTACTAGGGACAGGAGCATTTAAATTCCTTTGTTATTTTATTTTTTTACTTAATATTTTAATTTTTGCACTTGTTTGTCCCTTTTTTTGTATTATTTTTCACTTTTCTTCCTATTACAAGGAATGTAAACATCCCTTGTAATAGGACTAGTGTGTGACAGGTCCTCTTTATAGAGAAAGGCGGGGTCAATTAGACCCCACATCTGTCCTCCAGGCTGGAAAGCATGGAATTGGTAAAAAAAAAAACATCTCATGCTTTCAGCTGCAATCATGTTCGTTCAGCACAGTAGCGTAGTGTGTAGCATGTTCACCTAGCAGCAAAAGGGTTGCTGGTTCGAATCCCGCCCGTGACACTATCTGCCTGGAGTTTGCATGTTCTCCCTGTGCGGGTTTCCTCCCACAATCTAAAAACATGCTGTAAATTGGATCCTGTCTAAATAAGCCCTAATGTGCAGTAGGAGATTTAGGTTTTGTGCTGCCCTAGGCCTGACCAAATTTTGGCACCCCCCTAATAGAAAAATGACCCACCCTTCCTGTCAAGGCCACACCCTGTTTTTTTATGACCCACCCAGGAATTTTCAGGGGACACACACAAGTTCTGTGGGGGGGGACCTGGGGGGGCCCTTAATTTGCCTAGTTTTTCGATCACTTCCTGTTTGGCTATGGGGCAGGAAGTGAAGGCCAATCTCCCCAAACGGACAGGGATAATACAAAATAAACTGACAGAGCTTCTAACCCCCCCCCCCCCCCCCACCAACTCTATCCAAAATGAAAGAAATCCAAAAAATAAAAGTGATGATTATTGTTCCAGTTTAACCCCAAATTTCAGATCATTTTATTGAGAGGCTTAAGAAAATATAACCATGCCAATAGGCCAGGATCCAGCGTTGCTAATATGTATGAATGTGTGTTAGGGACCCCCACAAACACCACCCAATGTTAAATCAACTATTTTCTTGTTTGTTTTGGGGATGCCTGCACCCCTGATAGGGTAAAGACACCTCACAAATGTTGTCACTTTCTACTTAATTCATTCACTTCCTGCCACACAGCCAAACAGGAAGTGAGGGAAACACCTGAGTAATGTTTTGTTGGGGACACACAGATCAATATAAATAGTTTCCCATTTTGGAAATGGCATTTTGCTGTGTACACCCCAAATTAGTAGGAATCTTGGACTTTGGGGTCCATTTACTAAAGGCAAATCCACTTTGCACTACAAGTGGACAAGCAAGGAAGAAAACTCAAAACTTGGCGGGATTGGAAGTAAAAACCATCAGTGCTTCCCTTCTGATTTTCATTGCCTACGCTTCTACTGCAGAGCGGCTTTGCCTTTACTAAACCCCAAAGTAACTAATCATTTGGGGTGTACACTGCAGTGCAATTTGCTTAATGGTGACACTAGTTAGATTGACCTGTGCCCCGAAGAAAAGACCATTGGTAGGGTTTTAACCTCACTTCCTGTTCAGCTGTGTGACAGGAAGTGAAGCCAATTTTAGGAAAAGGGACACAAAGCCCAACCTAAAAACACTAGCAGGGGTTCTAACACTCAATTGGCTTCCCTCAAACAACCCACAATTAGAATAGGATTGTCTTGTGCTAGTTTCAAGCACAGCGCTGTAAATCAGCACTTCAAGCCTGTCCCAAAAAAAAACACCACCCCCCCCCCCCCCCCCCCCCTCCAACAGGCCCTGTTTGCAGCTTTTCCTACATCTTGCACATGTGCTTTAAAAAGTCAGTCTGGACATCAGTTCTAGGAAACAATACTTACCGCTTTGTCCTTCCTTTTCTGGTGACTAAACATTTCATGCATACACACCAGGAAAGAGCTTAGAGACAAATCACACTTGATGGTTTAGGCCCAAACTAGTTCAGCTGCAGCGGTTGAAATCCATAGCATGAAAAAAATATCACAAAACAAACTTCAAAATTTGAAAGTAATTTTATTGGTCCACAAAACAAGGAAAGCAAAAAAAAAATTACAAATAAACACACCAAAAATATATAAAAACACCTAAAAACAAAAAAGACCAACGTTTATTTCACAGTCATTGGAAAATAAATCATGCTTTTGAAATAACAGGATAGACCCACAGGATTAAAACATTAGTCATTAACATCTTGAGAAACATTTAGCAAAATTATGTAGCAGAGAAAACATCAAAAAATACAAAACTTGCTCCAAAACATCTCTGTTTCGCTCCGCCATTACTTCCAGCCAGCAAATCTGCTCCCCTCTGAGGGGCAGCTGACACGTGCAGTATCCACGCTTTTTATAACATGTGTGCTAATGAACCAATTGGAAACACATGAAGAAATGTCAGCCTCTAGTTTGTGTGCACTTGTAACTGCTTACACCTGTTAAGGATGTCCTTAAATTACTAAGCCAAAAAAAGAGCTTTCTGAGCATGCTCAGAAAGATGCAAGTCATTTTCAGGATGAAACTTCCAACTTCTTTTTCTAACTGTTCGAGCATGCCCAGTTCACTCGAAATGCAGTACCAGAATCAAATCTGCAATGGCGGATGAAAGCATTAGAGGTGTTGAATTATTTTTTGTTCCCCCTGAAGTGATGCTTTACAAGCTGAACGGGAGGTCTTATAGAATTTTTACGTAACAAACCTAAATAGTAATAATTTAAAAGCCCCTGTCCCTAGTAGCTCGCAGTCAGAAGCGAACAAGCAGCATTTTTATTGTTTCCGGTTACCAGTTTAGGTTTACAGATGAGGTCTAGTGCTATAAATATTCCTCTTGCTGTTACGCACGCTATGATACCTCACATGTGTGGTTTGAAGAATGTTTCCATATATGGGGGCGGGCCTTAAATGTGTAAGCCCCGCCCACATATTGAACCCCCGTTCAAACCCCACATGTGAGGTATCATAGCGTACGTTAGAGCGAGAGCAATACTTTTAGCACTAGACCTCCTCTGTAAATCTAAACTGGTAACCTGAAACATGTACATGTAACATCATCTTTCACATTATGGCCATAAATTGGGCTAACTTTAGTGTATTCTTAATTTGTAACCACTTGAGCCCCAGAGCATATTACTGGTCACTGACGGGGCCATTTTTTGCATTTCAACACTGCGTCATTTTGACTGACAATTGCGTGGTTGTGCGACGTGGCCCCCAAAAAAATTGGGCGTCCTCCTCCTCCCCCCCCCCCCCTAAAAATGTATTTTTTTTTTTTTGTTGGTGGTATTTGATCACCTCTGCGTCTTTTCTTATTTTTGCTTGACCCAAAACTATAGCGACAATTTGGTAACTAAAAAAACATCTTTTTTACGGTTTGCTATAATAAATCTCCCCCAAAATATATTCCAAAAATGTTTGCCCTCAGTTTAGGCCGATAAGTATTCTTGGACATCTTTTTGGTTGCAAAAAATCACAATAAGCGTTTGATTGGTTTGGGCAAAAGTTCTAAGTAGGGGTTGGTCTTATGGGTTTTTTTGGAATAATTTTTTGTTTTACTAGTAATGGTGGCTATCATTGTTTTTTCTGTCTAATGCGACATTGTGGCGGACACATTTTTGTGAGATTTGGCATTTTTGTAGCGAGCAATGGTATATAAATGCATTGCTTACTATAAAAATGACACTGGCAGGGAAGGGGTTAACACTAGGGGCGCGGAAGGGGTTGAATATGTTACCTGGGTGTGTTCTAACTGTAAAGGGGGTGGGACTGTGTAGGGGAAATGACAGATCGCTGTTCATACATTGTAGGGACAGACGAGCAGGCATTCCCCCCCCCCCCTGACAGGACCGGGATAAAGGGGAACTCCACCCCAAATTACAAAAAAAAACGGCGTGGGGGTCCCCCTTCAGGTGCACAACAGGCTCTTAGATTTGATCTGGAACATAAGGGGTTAAACCCACGCCAAAAAACGGCGTGGGGTTCCCCCTCAGATCCAGACCAAACCCTTCTCCCAGGCACGCAGTCTGGCCGGACAGGAATGGGGGTGGGGACGAGCGAGCGCCCCCCCCCCTCCTGAGCCGTACCAGACCACATGCCCTCGACATGGGGGAGTGTGTGCTGTGGGGGAGGGGGGCACTGCCCCCCCACCCCAAAGCACTCTTGTCCCCATGTCGATCGGGACAAGAGCCTCTTCCCGACAACCCTGGCCGTTGGTTGTCGGGGTATGCGGGCGGGGGGCTTATCAGAATCTGAGAGCCCCCTATATTAAGGGGGCCCCCAGATTCTGGCCACCCACCCTATGTGAATGAGTATGGGGTACATCGTACCCCTACCCATTCACCGGGTGGAAAAGTGTAAACACCAAAAAAAACACACAGAAAAAAATAATTTATTAGTCAGCTCCGGGGGTCTTCTGCCGGGACCCCCCACCACCAGCCCATTGGGCCCCGGGCTTCGCCGTCTTCTGCCGGGGGGGGACACCCACCGATGATCTCCGCCATGTCCAGCCAGGCCCCCACCCCAAAATAAGCTCTTTCACATTCGGGGGGGGGCCGGCCGAAAAAAGCAGAGAACAACGGGGGCGGAGCCCCTCGGTCTTCCAGACGTTTTCTGCCGGGGGGGCTCCAGCCCCGCACCGGTCTTCGCCGCCGCCTTCCGCCGGGGGGGGACACCCACCGATGCTCTCGGCCATGTTCGGCCAGGCCCCCTACCCCAAATCAAGCTCTTTTACATCCGGGGGGGCCGGCGGAAATGGCGGAGAACAACGGGGGCGAAACCCCTCCTCGGTCTTCGCCTTCCGCCGGGGGGGTACACCTACCCCCCCCCCCTGGTCTTCGCCGCCGCCTTCCGCCGGGGAGAGAGACACCCACCGATGCTCTCCGCCATGTTCGGCCAGGCCCCCTACCCCAAATCAAGCTCTTTTACATCCGGGGGGGGCCGGCGGAAATGGCGGAGAACAACGGGGGCGTCGCCACTCCTCGGTCTTCTAGCCGTCTTCTGCCGGGGGGGGGAAACACCCACCCATGCTCTCCGCCATGCTCGACTGTGCCCCCACCCCAAAATGAAGCTCTTTTACATCCGGGGGGGGCCGGCCGAAAACAGCGGAGAACAACGGGGGTGTCGCCCCACCTCGGGCTCCTCCGCTTCTGCCTGGCTCCTCCCAGGGCTTCTTTCGCCGTCTTCCGCCGGAGGGCGCCACTCTCCGGGCTTCTCGACGTTGTCTTCCGCCGCGGGGGCCAGGCCTTCTTCTTTGCCGCCCCCTTCGAATTTTTCGGCCTGGACGGGGGTCGCACATCCCATCCAGGACTTGGACGTGGCGGGCTTCTCGTCGCCGTCTTCTGCTGCTGCCCCCTTCACCACGAAGCTCCGTGCTTGTTTGATGAGGGCAGCGGGCTTCCGTCGTCTTCTCCGGGGCGAGGGTCGTACATCCCACCCCGGATTTCGTCGCCGTCTTCTGCCGCTGCCCCCTTCACCACGAAGCTCCGTGCTTGTTTGATGAGGGCAGCGGGCTTCCGTCGCAGTCTTCCGCCGCGGGGTGACACTCGCGGGCTTCTTCTTCCATTCGATGTTGACACGGCGAGGTCCGGCGCTGAAATGCCTTCTGAGCGGCGGGCAAGGACTTATATTGGCATTGGGCGTGGGCGTGGTTATGCCAACATGTGACCTTAACCCATGTGACAGTGATGTCCGCTGCCCTCATCAAACAAGCACGGAGCTTCGTGGTGAAGGGGGCAGCGGCAGAAGACGGCGACGAGAAGCCCGCCACGTCCAAGTCCTGGATGGGATGTGCGACCCCCATCCAGGCCGAAAAAATCGAGGGGGGCGGCAAAGAAGAAGGCCTGGCCCCCGCGGCGGAAGACAACGTCGAGAAGCCCGGAGAGTGGCGCCCTCCGGCGGAAGACGGCAAAAGAAGCCCTGGCCCCTAGTAGGAGCCAGGCAGAACCCGGCGACGAAATCCGGGGTGGGATGTACGACCCTCGCCCCGGAGAAGACGACGGAAGCCCGCTGCCCTCATCAAACAAGCACGGAGCTTCGTGGTGAAGGGGGCAGCGGCAGAAGACAGCGACGAGAAGCCCGCCACGTCCAAGTCCTGGATGGGATGTACGACCCCCGTCCAGGCAGAAGAATTTGAAGGGGGCGGCGGAAGACCCTCAAAAGTGAAAACGTTCACCAGGTGAATGGGTAGGGGTACGATGTACCCCATACTCATTCACATAGGGTGGGGGCCCGAAATCTGGGGGCCACCTTATTAAACGGGGCTCCCAGATTCTGATTGGCTCCCGCCCGCATACCCCGACAACCAATGGCTAGGGTTGTCGGGAAGAGGCTCTTGTCCCGATCGACATGGGGACAAGAGTGCTTTGGGGTGGGGGGGCAGCGCCCCCCTCCCCCAAAACACACACTCCCCCATGTCGAGGGCATGTGGTCTGGTACGGCTCAGGAGGGGGGGGGCCGCTCGCTCGTCCCCACCCCCATTCCTGTCCGGCCAGACTGCATGCCTGGGATGAGGGCTTGGTACGGATCTGGGGGGGAACCCCACGCCGATTTTGGCGTGGGTTAACCCCTCACGTTCCGGACCAAGCCGGAGAGCCTATTGTACCCCTGGGGGGGAAGCCGCGCCGGTTTCACATTTGAAATTTGGCGCGGAGTTCCCCTTCAGTGTCAGCGCAGCCCGAGAACAGCTCGGAGCTTGCCGTGCGCCGCTCCAGGCAGTGCAAACACTGCTACGCCGCCTGGTATTTACCAAGGATTTCCCGGCGTACTGAAGAGGCGCGCGGTGAGCTCCGATTTTTCCCTCTGCGCATGCCCAGTATGCAAGTGAACCTTCCGAGGTTCTAGCGTACTTTGCAAGGGCACGGGGATCGGGTCCCAAAAGTCACTTTCCCTTTCAAATCGGCCCGCCACACAAGTTTAAACACATGTCACTACACTTCCCCTGCATCACCCCCCTCCCTCCCCTCATAAACTCCCGCCCGAATCCCCGATGTTTACATTACTAAATGCCGCACGCCAGCTCTGTACTGGCGTGCTGTGCGCCCTCTTCTGGGCGCATTAGGCACTTTAGTAAATGAGGAAACACGCTGCACTGGCAGCGTGTTTCTTTGGTAAATGTCAAAAACAGGTTTACTCCTGCTTGTGCACCATGAGTCTTGGCGCACAGGCTTGGTAAATCAGCCCAAGTGTCACTAGGCAGAATAGGGGAATGCCTTGTTTACACCAATGCAGCCTCACTGTGCCAGTGAATGTAGCCTCACTGTGCCCATTAATACAACCGCACTGTGCCCACCATTGCAGCCTCAATGTGCTCACCATTGCAGCCTCACTGTGCACATAAATGCACCATCACTCTGCTCAGCAAATGCAGCTTTACTGTGCCCATGAATGCAGTCTCACTGTGTCCACCATTGCAGCCTCACTGTGTCCACCATTGCAGCCTCACTGTGCCCATCATTGCAGTCTCACTGCCCATGAATGCAGCAGCATCACTGTGCCTGTGAATGCAGCCTCACTCTGTCCATCAAATGCAGCCTCACTGTGACCATCAAATGCAGCCTCACTGTGCCCATGATTGCAACATCATTGTGCCCATTATTGCAGTCTCAATGTGTCCGTGAATGCAGCTTCACTGTACCCACCATTGCAGCCTTACTGTGCTCACCATTGCAGCCTCACTGTGCCCGTGAATGTGGACTCACTTTTTCCACCACTGGGCCCATGAATGCTGCATCACTTTGCCCACCTTAGCAGCTTCACTGTGCCCATGAATGCAGCCTCACTGTGCCCCAAACTACAGCCTCAGGGTGCCCATAATTGCAGCCTCACTGTGCCCGTGAATGTGGACTCACTTTTCCCATCACTGAGCCCATGAATGCTGCATCACTGTGCCCACTTTAGCAGCTTCACTGTGCCCATGAATGCAGCCTCACTGTGCCCCAAATTACAGCCTCAGGGTGCCCATAATTGCAGCCTCACTGTGCCCATGAATGTAGTCTCACTGTGCCCACCATTATAGCCTTACTGTGCCCATGAATGCAGTCTCACTGTGCCCATCAAATGCAGCCACAGTTTGCCCAACCATTACAGCCTCACTGTGCAGATTAATTCAGACTCACCATCACCTGGTAAGTATCACACACAGCGGGCATCCGCCACTGTGTATCACAGAGTTGACTGGGTCTGTGTTCGGCAGCCACACTGTAACAAAGTCCGGCCCCTCTTGTGTGATAGGCGGAACACTACTATAACAAGAGCTGGTCTAGGGGGCGGGACTTTGTTAAACCGAACACACCGAACATAGACCCAGCCAGCTCCGTGATATACACAGGAGGAGAGAGGGGAGCGCTGCAGCCCCAGCTCAATACGGCCCCAGGACAGGCGGCCTACCAGGAAATTTCCCGGTAGGCCAGTCTGGCCCTGGCTTGGAGCCGGCACTACAGAGGAGGCATCGGTTTATGCAGCTCTTGCTCCCTACTAAAGCTCCAACTTTTTTTTTTTTTTTTATATTTTGAAAGATAATATTACGCCCAGCAAATTGATACCCAACATGTCACACTTCAAAATTGTGCCGGCTCGTGGAATGGTGACAAACTTTTACCCCTAAAAATCTCCATTGGCGATGTTTAAAAACGTCCACAGGTTACCAGTTTTGAGTTACAGAGGAGGTCTAGGGCTAGAATTATTGATCTCGCTCTAACTATCTCGGCGATACCACACATGTGCGGTTTGAACACCATTTTCATATGCAG
The DNA here is from genome assembly GCA_029574335.1 of Rana kukunoris. Lineage (NCBI taxonomy): Eukaryota > Metazoa > Chordata > Amphibia > Anura > Ranidae > Rana > Rana kukunoris. The sequence goes on from CM056054.1 coordinate 193,716,688, forward strand.
GCGCTACTCAGGTATGTGCTCGCTTCTGCGCCCGAGCTCTTCGGGACAGGGCCCTTTAAAAAAAAAAAAAAAAAAAAAATCTTATCTAGAATTGGTGTCACGTGTATTCCTATTACGAGGAATGTAATCATCTTTATAATAGAAAAAATAAGCATGACAGGACCTCTTAAGGCCTCATGTACACTGCTGCTGGTAAACAAAAGTTTAGGAGCAGTTGGGCATTTTTTTTCAACTGCTCCTGAACTCTCCTCTATGTTATCTTATCAGTACATGTACACAGGGTTGTTTATAGTTAATTCTAGGCAGTTGTGTTTAGAGGCTTTTTCTTGAACCCCAAAAAATGCGTTCAAAAGCAGAGGCAGTTGATGCGCCAAACGCGGCTAAACGCAGCAACTTGTGTTTAGCAGTGTGTCGTTTACAGATGTTTTTCATTTTAACAAAAAAAATAAAAAAATTCAACTGCTTCTAGATGCAAATGCGACTAAACGCAGCATGTAAACGCAGCTGCAGTAAATGGCAGTTTTTAGACACTGATTTTTCCTGTAGGGTGACCACATTTCCAAACTACCATTCAGGGACACCCTCCTTTCCCAAAAATCAGCTTGTGCTGTAACGAATCACAGCACAGTGATTGGACACAAGATGCAGGATTTATGATTTCTCCAATCACAAGCAGGGGGCGGGGGTTGTGCTCTTCCAGGCATTCCCAGCCAGGACAAGTACTGTCAGTGAGTAAAGCGGTGATGTGGCTGCCTTTTTTTGGGGGCATCAGATTGGCCCGGGGGGGGGGGGGGGTGGCTCTGTCAGTTTTATTCTGTATTGTCCTGGAATGAAGGTGCCCGGGACAGACCTGCAAAATGCGGGACTGTCCCGGGCAATTTGGGACATGTGGTCACACTACTCTCCCGCCAGTCGATAAAAGTGACCTTGTGGCGAATCCACAGCGGAGACCACTGTTATTATATAGAGAAACATACAGGTCCGTCGTTTTGGATGAAGTGGTTAAGGAGGGGTGGCCTCCCTCCTGGCATACCTGCCCTTTATCTATCTATTCTTATATATGCTCCTACTATGGAAGCTCTGGACATTTATAGCGTTAGGATTGCAGTGTATACAGAGGTCCCTTGGCGTGGGCACTGTAACTCACGCATATATTTGCAAATGTGTGCAAACAAAACTCTCTGGGCTCGATTCTCGTACGGCGGCGTTAGTACGAGCGGTGGCGTAGCATATCCTATTTATGCTACGCCGCCGCAACTCTGGACGCAAGTGGCGTATTCTCAAAGCACCTGCGTCCTAAGTTACGGCGGTGTAGCATAAATGGCCCGGTGTAAGCCCGGGTAATTCAAATGTGGATGAGGTGGGTGTGTTTTATGTAAAAGGATCGTGACCCCACATTTTTTTTAACTGCGCATGCGCCATCAATGGACGTATCCCAGTGTGCATGCTCCAAATTACGCCGCAAATACATTGGTTTTGACGTGAACGTAACTTACGCAAATCCCTATTCGCAAACGATTTACGTAAACGGTGTAAAAATCGACATCCATACTTAACATTGCGTACGCAAAGTTACCCCTCATATAGCAGGGGTAACTTCACGCTTACGCAAACGACGTAAAATACGACGACCAGGCGCAATTACATTCGGGAATCGGCGGATTTAGCTCATTTGCATATTCGACACGGCTAATCGACGGAAGCGGCACCTAGCGGCCAGCGTATAATTGCACACAATTATACGCCGGCGTAGGCTAGTTACGTCGGCGGAAGAAGCCTAATTTTTTTCTTCAATCTTTTTTTTATTGAATTCAGCAAAAGCATACAGGTTACATCAGATTACAGGAAAGAGTACTGTATATAATACATAAACGATCAAACGTGTAAGTAACATGACAATGTGCAAGGTAGACGTTAACATGTAAGAACCTAGTGGCGTGCAAGCCTGGGGGGTACATGAGGAGCATATGCAATGCGCAATATTAGTGTACTCTCTTCTGGGGGGCCACCCCTTATCGGGAGCACTTTTGTGGCCCGGCAGGAGAGAGCACTTACCAATCATGTACCTCAAAATAAGTAAGACATCAAATTCACGCTTAAAGTCAACACAGAACAAAGAAGCCTAATTTTTAATGTATCTGAGTTTGAGAATTGGCGTAAACATACGCCGGCGCAGATTTGAAATTACGGTGGCGTATCTGGAGATATGCCGCCATAACTGTTTTGAGAATCTGGCCCTCTGTTTTTAGCGTAAACTGTTAGACAGGACCAATTTGGTTGCTCTTCAATATACACTTATTAGACCATGTAAACAGGCGTTATGCAAGGATATGGGGGAAAATACATTCCTTTATGGTGATACATTAGCTTTTACTATTTGTTATGCACAGAAAATATTCCAGCACTTTTTCCGTCTAGAGGAGTTAAAGTGAAGGAAGTCTCGGCATACGGGAATGATGTCATTCTGTCCTGGTGTCTGGCAGATTTGGTATTTTGAAGTTAATGTGTGATTACAGAGGGCTCTTGTTTTTGTAGAACGCCTAATCTTTATTTTATTTTTTTGGTTTATTTTTCTGTGCTGTGCTGGTGCAGACAGAGCATATAATACCACATCTCTTTTTTTCTCAGCTTTACAAAAATAATAAAGAAAACAGTTACATCATTTATATTATTTCGTATTAAAGCGTTTGTTACCCCAACATTTCATATTCCTGATATCTGGGTGCTGTACAATGTACTTGTATGAAAAAGCATCCTGTTATTTTTGTGTTGCTTCCTTTGTGTGAAATCCCTGGTTCCTGCCAGTCCTTCTGCTTTCCTTTTAAAAACTGACCACACTAAGCTCTTCTGAGAACTCAGCCTGCTCTCCAATGATAAGACTTGTCCTGACACCCCCCTGCACAGCCATTCACTGGAAAGCTGTGTGCTGCTGCTTCTCCTCCCCCTAGCTGTTATGCAGCTGAGAACAGAGGGAACGGGGAATGTAATCACTTATAAAAAAGGGTTGTGGCGGTGCACCTATATAGGCATTTTCCATAGTCGGTTCACACACACATCACTCCTCTCTCCCCACCTTGGACCACGTGTACTTCAATGGATCACGACTTCCACTCTTGTGACATGCAGGGAGGGAGGGGGAGAGGTGAACTTCCTTCCGGAGCCAGAGGAGGTAGTGGGAGCTGGGTGCCATTAAAAACTGGGTACCTGCCCCCCCCCCCCTCCAAAATAAATAACATGCCAAATGTGGCATGTCAGGGGGTCAACATCACCTAAAGCGGAAGTACCATTTTTGGGTGGAACTCCGCTTTATGTATGTTCAGTCCGTTACTCTGCCTCTCTACCCCAGTAACAGTCTCAGCCCCCTTTGGCACACCTGGCAATAGAACTCAATGCTATATTCAGACGGCTTTCAGGAGATTCAAAACCTAAGAATAATCCCAAGAACAGAGGCACACTTACATGGAAAATAAATCTCAATATGACAATCCATTTTAGATTGGTTACCTTTATTCAGGTGGGTCCATGAGTCCAGGCTGGAGGAGAGCAGAGGAATGACTTCCTTTGTGTCAGGCCTCTCTCTTCTGTCCCCTGACCCCACAGGCCCAACATTAAACACTTTATTCAAATGGCCTACATGTAACGACTCTGAATATGTGTGTGCGGGTCCGTATGGCACTAGTAGCTTCAGTCCTTTTGAAGAACATATAAAACTTTGTTTCTTCAGCTAGCCACTTTCATTGGTGCATTTAGGCTGCATTCACACCTGAGCGTTTTGTCGCCTGAAGCGCGACGCTCAGAAACGCTAGAGGGAAAAAAAACATTATTCTCTATGGAGATGGTCACATCTCCACTCCAAAACGCCGAACGCCTGAAGCTCAAACAAGTCCCGGACCCTTTTTTGTCGCGAATCAGGCGGCTTGGGCGTTATACATTGGTGACAATGACCTGTACAAAAATCGCGGTAAAAAACGTTGCGGCAAATTGCGGTAAAAAACGCTGCAATTTTTCACGGGAAATCGTGGTAAAAAAACGCTGCAAATCGCCTATGCTTAGGTGTGAATGCAGCCTTAAACTCCTGAATAACAGGTCCAAACAACACAACCTGCCCTGATTATCAAGTGTAGAAGGCAGGATCTTTCTCAGCAAGGTGAAAGGACAAGTGTCAGTAAGATGACTAACAGAAACAATGTCTGTATACAGTGTAAATGTAACTTCTTCTGTGGTGCAGTGTCCCTGTTTCCTGGATATGGGCAAAAGCCCTCTAACCCAACTCTGTGGTCAAGGCCCAAATGAACGTCCTGGAACAGCAGGCTCTCCTGGCGACCCGACTGGCCATCTCTCACTGAAACGCTTCACCGTTGGTGCAGGTGTGCCTGGATGTGCACCTGGGTTTCCCCTCTCTCAGGCTGAATGTCACGACTGGTGGCGGAGGCCTATGTGACAAAAAGTATTGCAATGACCGCCATTTTATTCATATATATTGTTTGGGGGTTTTAAGAAATTTTCTAGAAAAAAAAATGTTTTAATCTTTTAAACACCTTGGGCCAGATTCAGACACATCTGCCTATTTTTAGGCAGGCGTAGCGTATCTCAGATACACTACGCAGCCATAACTATCAGCGTCAGGTTCCTTATTCAGAAACTACTTACGCCGTAAGTTACAGCGGTGTAGTGTATCTGTGGCGGCGCAAGGCCGCGCAATTCAAATTTGGAAGATGGAGGCGTGATTCATGTAAATGAATCATGACCCCACGTTAGTGACGTTTTTTGGGACGGCGCATGCGGCGTCCGTAGACGTTCCCAGTGTGCATGCGCATAATCACGCCGCTTTTTCTCAATGTAAACGACGTGAACGGAACTAACGTCGAGCCCCATTCCCGAACGATTTACGCAAACGACGTAACCGACGTTCGATTCGACGCTGTCCCGACGTCCATACTTAACGTTGGCTACGCCTCCTATAGCAGGGGTAACCTTACGCCACTCTATCGCTTACGCAAACGGCGTAAAATATGTCGCGCCGTCGCAAGTACGTTCGGGAATCGCCGTAATTAGCTCATTTGCCTATTTTACGCGTAAACCGCCGTAAGCGACACCTAGCGGTCAGCGTAAATATGCAACTAAGATATGACGGTGTAAGCGAATTACGCCGCTCGTATCTTAGAAGAAAGCCGGCGTATCTTCTTTTCTGAATAGCAAAAAAAGATACGCCGGCTATTCTTAGTTATTTACGCAGCGTATCTCTAGATACGCTGACGTAAATGCTTTCTGAATCCGGCCCCAAGTCTGAAAAAACAGGCAAGGTCCTTAAGTGGTTAAAATCTGCAATGCTACTGTCTCCTGCTCTCTTGGTGCTGTGTACCTGAACTTCTGGTTAGCATTGTAGGGAGAAAAAAACTCTAGTCCCTGCATGCAAGGGTGGCTAAATAGGATGCTGGAAAAGATAGGAGCCATCCTGCACCAGGAAACATGGGACAGCAGTCGCAACATGTTTACAATGGACCATAGGCAAGAACTAATAGATAAAGAAGCTGCATACTTAGATTTAATCAGCTGCTGAATGTGCGTAAAAAAACGGAGGGTTTACTATCACTGAGGCCTCATACACACGACCGGGTTTCTCTGCAAAAACCAGCAAGAAAACTGCTTCTTGCCGAGATTCCCGTTTGTGTGTACGAGGCATTCAAGTTTCTCGTCTGGAAATCTTGCCAAAATTTTGATTAGAAAAAATAAAGAGAACCTGCTCTCTTTTTTCTCGTCAAGATTCTCATTTTCCTGTTTCCAGACGAGAAACCTGAGAGTGTGTAAACTTACCTGTCGCGGTGGAAACCCGCGCATGCTCGAAATTACTTTGACACATGTGCGGTAGCTTCCACGGCATAGGTAGGGTGAAGCAAGATGGCAGATCGAACGTGATGCTCGTCGTACTCGATGACGTCATCGCGTTCTTTCATTTCAAGAGAACCGCGGTTCTTTTGAAATGAAAGTCAGTACACTTGGCCGGCAAGAGTCTCTTGCCAAGAATCTCGTCAGGGAAAAGAACGTTTTTCCAACTTCATCATTAAAAGCGATGTTGCCCACACACCATCGTTTAAAAAAAATGATCAGCAAAGCGCGGTGACGTACAACACGTACGACAGTACTCTAAAGGGGAAGTTCCATTCACGCTCCCATCCCATAACTTGCTTCTGAGCATGCGCGGGTTTAAAACATCGATTTTATTGTCCTTTTAGCCCACACACGATAATTTTTTTACAACCCAAAAATCATTTTTTAAAACAACGTTAAAAAATGCAACATGCTCAAATTTTTTTTTGGTCGTTTTTCAGAAGATGAAAAACTGTGAAGCCCACACACGATCATTTTAAATGATGTTTTTAAAAATGTTTTTTTCATTGTGTGTACGCGGCATCATACTTGTAATTGTAAGGCCTCGCTGTAACCTGCCTCTTTGAATCAACATTCTTACAAATATCTCTCATCTGATATTCTTACTATACAGTATATTCTTATTAGCAGTCATTTGGCACTGTTTGGAGTTTTGATCCGTTTAATAGCTCTTACCTGTACATGTGACATAGATGAAACCTTTTTCCCATATTCTTCTTTTCCCCAAGGTACACACGATAATTTTTTTACAACCCAAAAATCATTTTTTAAAACAACGGTAAAAAATGCAAGCGAATGATTCCCTCCGACATGAAAAACTTGAAGCCCACACACGATAAAGCTCCTTTAAATGATGTTTTTAAAAATGTTTTTTTCATTGTGTGTAGCTGGGGACAAACTTGTATGCCTTATATAACCTCGCTGTATGATTGAGATCTGTTTAAATCCAGATAATGATACTGTGGGCGGGGAAGTGTTTGACAACTATCTCTCATCTGATATTCTTACTATACAGTATATTCTTATTAGGTCATTTGGCACTGTTTGGATGTTTTGATCCGTTTAATAGAAGTCTTACCTGTATTCTAGTGAAACTTTTTCCCATATTCTTCTTTTCCCCAAGCACAGGTAAAGCGAATGATTCTCATTTAAAAGCAAGGCAGCAGCTGGGGACAAAATCATATCATGATTGAGATCTGTTTAAAATGTGTCGGGGATTTTGACTGATGGCGATGGAGAAGTGTATTCTAGTCTGCTTCTCATTTACTGAGATAAAATATTCTGAACTGTCGGAATCTTAGCGATCTCTCCTGCCATTCTGTAGGTCTAATGTGAAAGCTTCCCTGTCAACCTTCGCTTCCTGTTTGTTGTGTGATTGTTTCTGAAGTATTTGGTTTGACACAACAAACAGGCACTTATGAGAATTAATTTTCTTTTTTTTTTACTAATGCCTACAGGAGGTTTTGATACTATTGTATAGCAGAGTCTATATTAGCCCAAGGAGCCATATCCCTTACACATACTGTCAATTTTACAGCAAAAGGAATCAGGTTTGTTTAGGCACCACTAAAAAAACAAACAAAAACATATAAAACAAAAATATATATTGAAAATGTGTATAAAAAGCAATAAAATGCAAAATGCCTTCATCAGGGACAGATAAGTGGTTGACAGTCACAGCTAGAAGCATATACAAAATCAGATAAGATTCACAACTATGACATCAAGGTGGTGGTGCTGGTAACCCACACAGTGGACTAGCAAGGCAATTAGCTTATTGGTTGATTGTTGTACACTAGTACTCCACGTGAGGATGTGGAGCCAACACCCTGATGAGTACTAGGTGTGCTGGAGAAAAGGTGAGGATTTAGAGCCCCATTAGGACAAAGAACAATTAGTGCTGATCTCATTTGATCCAGTAGGGCAGAGGGTCCCGCTGGAAAAGGAGATGGATGGGGACACTAATGGGTAACACATACTACTATTGGTCCTACATGCCCCACCGGAAAAAAATAGCTGTGAGAGAGAGAGAGTAGTGACCAAGGTGAGATAGAGCTCCTTAGTCGAGCTCACACAGAAACTAGAGCAAGAACTCCTGGGTATAGAAGGCCACATGGGGTAAGGGGAAGGTCTGTAAACCTAAAGGAGTGCTTTCTGCACATGAATGCTTGAAGGGTAAGGTACCAAAAGACCCACAAAGATCAGAAACATTCCTTCATTAGGAAAAGGGGCACATATTCCTGCTTCAAGCCTTTGCATACTGCCAGAGATTCAAGCTTATGCCACGTACACACGTGCCGGATTTCCAACGGGAAAAGTTCCCATCGGAAATCCCGAGGGGAAAGCAGAGAACCTGCTCGGCCCTCTCTTTCCCCTACACACGGCCAGTTTTTCCAACAGGAAAACTGTGATGGAGATTTGGCTGGGAATCCCGGCCGTGTGTATGCTCCATCGCAGTTTTTTCCATAGGAAAACTGCCAAAACCGCTGGGCAAAAGTCTGCCGTTTTTCACGGCGGGAAAAAAAGAGAACTTTTTTGTCTGCCGGTTTTTAGGCAGTTTTCCCATAGGCAAAACTGTGAGGAGCATACACATGGCCAGGATTCCCGGCCAAAAGCTCTCCTCTCTGTTCTTCCATCGGGAAAACTTATCGTGTGTACGAGGCATAATGCCGTGTACACACGATCGGATTTCTGATGGAGTAGAATGCGATGGATTTTTTTTTGTCGGAAATCCGATGACGCTGACTTTCGTCAGTCTTGCATACACACTATCACACTAAATTCCGACTGTGCAAAAACAAGGTGACCTAAAACAGCATGGGTCGACTTGATTCTGAGCATGCGTGGATGGAAAAAATACAGATGGACTGTTTTCATCGGATAAACCAATCGTGTGTACACGGCATTAGAGTCTGGGTGTGCCTACTCTAGGAATGGTGAAAGCTCTGACCTTCAGTGATATTTATCATGATGATATCAAGGGTAGGCATGAGGAAGTGGCATTCTTTGGAGACCAAGCCAATCAGTTCTTCCTTGGATACAGTAACTGCCCTCATTTTCTCCCATTACTTCTGGGTGCTGGGTTTTTTCCTCTTGGTTGGCCAGCGGTGATAGAATGAAGTGATCCCCGGCATGAGCATGGGAGTCAGTCATTCCGACACTGCCAGAATGTGCCAGAGATGCAAGCCGAACTGCACATGTGCAACTCAGCTTGTTTGCATCCAATAGAAGACTGTAAACAGGTGAGTAAGTGTTATTGCAGAAGAGACAGTTGATATCTCTTCTGCAATAAAGAGCTGCCTGCTTGCAGTTTTTTTAATAGTTACGTTTAGTTCCAGTTTAAGAGACCTCTGTAGCTTTAGTACTGTCGTTAAAAGTACATTGCTCAGTATGCATATTTGGATAGAACTATATCTTCTTAATCAAGTGTCCAAGTTTTTGCTTATAATATTTCGTACTTACTGACATATACCTGTATGTAATGTAGATCTACTTATGTGATAAGAGCTATGGGATTTGTAACTTGTTTGCTTATTCAATCAATGAAATACTTTGACAAGGAAGAGCTATGGAATAGTCACAATGTATACTTCATTCACATAAGGCTGTGCTCTGTCTATAGATGTAGGGTACAACTCTGACCCTTTACTGCATTTCAATAGGATTAAAAGGAGAAGTATGGCTTTGGGTTTTTCTCCCTATTCATACTTATGTAGCACTACCCACGAAGGAGCTGCTGGTTTGATTTGGGTGGCACGTTACCTCTGTATCCCCGCCGTCTAGGGTACTGAATGAGAGCTGTAATAAAGCCAATATAGCAGCAGCAGATGAGTGAATCAATTTGTGGTTCTCTGTTAACATCAAAACTAGGTAAAGTTGACACTTTGAAGGCAAATTCCAAAATTTGATCTGCCTGACACTTCTTGATTTTCTCAATCTTCTACAAATCCCGGAATAATTTACCCAACACCGGGATATTTTTGTTTTTATTGTTGCTATACCATTTAATGTGTTTGTGAAGAGTATCAAAATTATCCTAAGACAAATCTGATCCAAGCGCTCTATGGATATAGTGTAATGTATAAAATATATAGAATATGTTCAGAGATTTTTGCAGAAAAGCAGCTATTGGAAAAAAGTGAATGATAGAATTGTGCCTCTGGATGGAAACACTAACAGCGCTAAAGGTAACTGATTATAGTAAATCTATTATTACCCCTCTACTAAGTTTTCTTTTGGATACTGCAAGAGCATATTATCACTTATGAACTACAATGTTTTAAGAGACTATTTTATGCAAATAAATGATTTTTTTGAATGGACATTCATTTTTACTTTTTCATTGCAATTTTGTCATTTTATTTTTGCAATACTATTTCAATGGGGTTGTGTGTAGTCTACTCATGACCTTATGATATCTCAGTTTGATATAGATCGCAGATATCTTTATTCGGTGTGATCATTGATCAAACTTAGTAGAGGGGTAATAATAGATTTACTATAATCAGTTACCTTTAGCGCTGTTAGTGTTTCCATCCAGAGGCACAATTCTATCATTTAATGTGTTTGCTGAGGTGTCTTGCAACCTGAATATGGTTTGACAACCTGTTCCATCCAGAAGATAAATGAGAATACTTCAAAAACATTTCATATCAGCGATAGCAAATCTCACCCAAATTACTATTCAGCATGGAATTCTTACTACACAAATGTCTTCATGTTCTATGGCTTATCTCTCCTACACATCGAAAATGGATTATTTATGGCCCACTGAAAGCTGATAGTGATTGATCTGTGCTTTAATTTATCTTTCCTTTAAAAATGTCTTATTAAGATTGGAGCTTTATGCAAACAGCTGAATACAAAGTTGAAATACACATTTGTGAACATTTTTAATCCTGTCCAGACATCTTTTTTTAAAAAGGTACCGCTAAATTCTTTTAATATTTTTTCTTATTTTAAGTACACCCCCTGCAGTAATTCCTTTTTGCCCCTAGATGTCCTCAGTCTTCTGGATTGAATAATGCCCAATATCAAGTAACTCAGAAGAATGAGGACATCCTGTGAGTTCAAATCGTCGTGGGGCTGCCCATTGAGGGGTATCATGATGGCACTGTGCACTTACATATAATGATGCAATAGAGCTGTGCTGACATCAGTGCTGCTCACTTCAGGACCCTGTATGTTGTGATGGACCTAAATACACCAGAAAAAGGGCAAGTATGAAAGATAAAAAAAATAGAAGAGAAGCCTCAGAGGTGCAGGACGCTTTTGTTTTGTTCTGCACTGGAATCGAATCGCATGGGTGTTCACACATATGCATTCAGATTTCTGCACCATTTAAAAGTACGCACTGCGATCCGGGGGTGTCATTAACTTTACATTGACACCCGGAGCAGTTCGCAGATGTCAGTGTAAACAGCCAGCCATTAAGGTGTGCACAGGATTCCCCACATTGCACCAGTGTGAACCGAGCCTAAAGGCCTCTTTCACACGCTCCGTGTGTGTCCATCGGCTCAGCGGGGGGTCCCGCTGAGCTGTCGGCGGACAGGGCAGTCCCCGCACTCTGTGCAGGGACCGCCCTGTCTCTCCTCCGCTATCCCCTATGGGGAATCGGATGAAAACGGACCGTCTGTCCATTTGCATCCTATCTGATCCGCCGGACGGAAGAAAATAGGGTTTTCTTCCGTCCGAAAAACGGGTCCAGACGGACGCGGATCTTAGTCGGACGTTAGCGGATGCATCATCCGCTAACGGACGCGATTCCATAGGGGCCCATTACAAGTCCGTAAACGGACTTGTAATAAGCGGACGAACGGTCCGCTCATGTGAAAGGGGCCTAAGACATGTGGTGTAATTCCTACATATGCAACCAGCTGATTAGATAATGAAAAAGTCATCATTTGTGTTTACTCTGCTTTCTTCTCCTATCCGTATTTTCCCTGTCAGCACACATGCAGGCAGAAAAGCCTGATGGGCTCCTATTGTTTTTCCCTCCCTCTCCCTGTCTTAAGGGTGATAGGAAGCCGATATTAAAGGGGTTGTAAACCTTTGTGTTTTTACACCTTAAAGTGGTTGTAAAGGTTATTTTATTTTTTTGTTAAATAACAAACATGTCATACTTACCTCCACTGTGCAGCGCGTTTTACACAGAGTGACCCCGATCTTGCTGTTCCGGGATCCCACGGCGGCTCTTGCGGCTGCTCCCCGCAATAGCCAACCCGCTCTGGGAAGCGCCCTCCTGAGGGGGTTAGCTTGCGGGCGTGCTCCCATGTCATACACTCAGCGTCCATAGCCGAGTGTATGACTCAGCCCCGCCCCCAGAAGCTGCATCATTGGATTTGATTGACAGCAGCGGGAGCCAGTGGCTGCACTGATATGAATCTATCCAATCACCGGGGGGCGCGGAGCAGGTGAACTGGCTCAGGTAAGTAAAATGAGGGGAATGGGGGGCCCGTGATTGCCAGGAGTTGCATTAAGTTGAAAAAACACTAACCTTTGCAACCCCTTTAAAAGGGGTTGTAAACCTGTGTGTTATTTCACCTCAATGCATCCTATGCATTAAGGTGAAAAAACACCTTGCAGTGTCCGGCCCCCGTTTTACTTACCTGAGCCCGAATATCTGTGGGCACGTCCCTGCCATCCTTCTCTCCACAGAGTCCCAGCTTTGACTGGATAGATTGATAGCAGCGCAGCCAATGGCTGGCTATCAAATCCAATGATGCGGGCACAGGGGGAGGGGCCAAGTCATATACTCTGCATCTATGGACGCCAAGTGTATGACCCAGAAGCGTGCTCACAAGGTAACCCCCTCAGGCTTCTCCTAGGTGGTTATCTAATGTGGGAAGGAGCCGCGAAAGCCCCCAGAAGAGGATCAGCCCACTCTGTGCAAAACGAGCTGCATAGTGGTGGGACGGATAACGTGTTTGTTATTTTTATTTTTTTATTTTTAATCAAAGCTTTATGCCCTGTACACAGGATTGGTTCGTCGGATGAGAACGGTTCGATGGACCGCTTTCATCGGATGAACCAATCGTGTGTGGGCCCCATCTTTTTTTTTCCCCATCAGTGAAAAAAAATAGAACCTGTTTTAAAATTTTCTGATGGTTAAAAAAACGATCGTCTGTGGGGAAATCAATCGGTCAAAAATCCATGCATGCTCAGAATCAAGTTGATGCATGCTCAGAAGCACTGAACTTAATTTTCCTCTGCACGTCGTGTTTTACGTCACCGCGTTGGACACGATCGGATTTTTAACTGATGGTGTGTAGGCAAGACTGATGAAAGTCAGCTTCATCGAATATCTGATGAAAAAATCCATCTGTCCATCTACTGCCAATGACCATGAATGTAGTGAGGACTGGAGGACCAGCGTAGCCACAAATATTTTCTGGGTTTCAGACCCTGTACTACATATTGGCGTTGATTTACTAAAGGAAAATCCACTTTGCACTACAAGTGCACTTGTAAGTGCAGTCGCTGTAGATCTGAGGGGAAGCTCTGAATGAGGGGAAGCTCTGCTGATTTTATCATCCAATCATGTGCAAGCTGCTGTTTTTTATTTTCCATGCATTTCCCCCTCAGATCTACAGCAAGTGCACTTGTAGTGCAAAGTGGAGTTGCCTTTCGTAAATAACCCCCATTGACTCTCAGGCTGCATTCACACTTAGGCGTTTTTACGCCTGAAGCCCGACGCCGCAGCAGCCCCTAATACGCTGGAGGGGTGATTTGCATTGCCCTCTATGGAGATGGTTCACATCTCCACGCCGAACGCCTGAAGCTCAAAACAAGTCCCAGACCCTTTTTTTCAGGCGGCTTTGTACTTTGTCCTTCCTTCCGAATGCTGAACCTGAAGATGCTCTTAGGCTCCATTCACATCTAGGCGTATATATGCCCAACGCTGGACGCCGCATACGCTAGAGGGGAAATTTAACATTCCCCTCTATGGAGATGGTTCACATCTCCACGCCGAAACGCTGGACACCTGAAGCTCAAAACAAGTCCCAGAGCTTTTTTTTCAGGCGGCTTCGGCATTCGGCATAGAGATGTGTACCTGGAAAAAAATGGGGGCTGAAATCGCGGCGTTTTGTAGCCGCAAATCGTGGCACAAGACGCCTCGCCGCAAATCGCGGGACAAATCCCGCGATTAGGTCGCCCAAGTGTGAATGCAGCCTTATGGTGTCACAGCAGTGTTGGCAACCTACCAGATTGAAATTTACTTTAATGGTGCAGCAATACACTGAACACCCAGCACATTGCACAATGGCAGCAAAGGTGTCAGTGTTTTGCCTGACCAATATGTCAACAATACAAAACAATACCAGACCTCTATGCCACTATCAGGGCCACAAAGAGACTTTTGTCACCACTTAATTGCCAAATTTTTGGACTTCAAAGGCCATTAAAATCTCTATTTTGAATGGCGTGGACCACTAACTGTACATGCCCTTATACACACACAATGCACCAGCTCTCTGCCCCCCTCCCTCGGGATCACTCTCCAGAGGGTGCTCTGGTCTAAAGTTAATCTAAAAGAGTGCATAGTGGAACATGGTATATCAGAAGACCAGGGCCTGTAAAGCAATGTATAGCAGCTGGTCAATAAAGTATTGTATTTGGAGTAGGCGATGGGTCCTCTAGTAGTGAGGGTGTCAGTGTTCTGTCAGATCCCCAAAAGCAATCAGGACAAAACCCCAGGTACAGACTTAGCCACATGGTACGGGAGAGCTGGATGAGGTCTGCGCTAGGGGCATGGAAGGACCCCATTCTGTCACTGGGAGTGAAGTGGCAGAGTTATATTGGACTGGTGAAGAGGGCATGGGCTCAGTAGAGTCCCTTCCTAAATGCAACATATTTTGAGGAAGGTGTGTAGTAACACGGAATGACTTTGGACTTCAAATTACTGCACATGGCTTCATCCCTAAGCTGGGGTTCTGGCTCAACGTTGACTTTGATGTGGCTACAGCCCTGTCTGGTCTTGGGCATTGATGAGCATGTACACGAGAGGAGAGAAGTGCTACCCCTGCGCGTGCAGGGTGAGTGGCGCCATTCACAAATAGATATAAATTGTTTCCATATGTACGCAAGACTACACATATAGCAATTGTCCAAAGGTGAATAAAGAGCTATACTGTAGACATTGGATCTTGGGTGAAGCATGCAGTGGTAACTTATCAATTGTGCATAGGTTGAAAGGTGGCTGAATCACTTGAATCTCTGATGGAGTGCAAGGAAATACTGGTAACTTAGGCCCAGATTCACAAAGTACTTACACCGCCGTAAGGGGAAATTTGCGCTGGTAAGTGCAAATGTGCGCTGGCCTATCTTTGCGTCAGACCCACAAACCAAAATACGCCTAAAAACTGGCCACCCTACACCGACGTAGCTTACATACGCCAGCGTAGCGTGGGCACACTTTTCGTCTGGACGCATGTTGCTGCTCCCATTGATTAGGCATTCAAACATGCAAATGAGGGAAATACGCCGATTCACGAAGTTCTGCGCCCGACGCATGCTACGCGTGGTGCACGTAAGTTGTACGTCCGGCGTAAATTTATTCCCCATAGATGAGGTGCAACCCGGCACCAGACATGCAAAGGTCTGCACCAGAGAACACAGGCCGGCGTATTGGGCATACGTTACATTCACGGCGTACGTGGTAATCCGGCGTAGCTTAGGCAGTTTTCCCGCCTTGGTTGAGAGCCTGCGCATAAGGGTGCAGTTTCATGCATCCATGCCACAGCGCATGCGCAGTTTGTGATACACCATGCGTAAAGCACTGCACCATGCTCAGACTATCATTTGCAAGGGGTCACGCCCACTTCCACCTACGCCGGCCTGCGCCTTAGAAAAATACGCCACGCCGATGCAGCGTTGGAAGCAATAGCTTGCTGAATGCAGTGCTTGCCTCTCCGCGCTGCGTAGGCGTGGCATACGGCGTTTGCGCTACGCCGGCGTAATGTGCGCCCAACTCTCTGTAAATCTGGGCCTTAGTGTCTAAGCTGAGGCCAAAAAGCTCTTTGCGGAACTTCACCCAAAAGGGGAAGTTTCACTTGTTTGCATCCTCCTCTTTTACCACTTGCCTACTGGGCACTTACACCCCCTTCCTGGCCAGACCAATTTTCAGTTTTCAGTGCTGCTGCACTTCGAATGACAATTGCACGGTCACGCAACGCTGCACCCAAATTACATTTTGATCATTTCTTTTCACACAGAATACAATTTTTATTTTATTTTTTTTAACTAAAAAAAGTTTTACTTTGTTTGTGTTATAAAATGTTGTAAATAAGTAAGTTTCCTCCTTCACTGATGGACACTGATAAGCTGCACTGATGAGGAGGCACCAATGAGATGGCACTGACGATGGGCACTGATAGGCGACACTAGTAAAATAGTAGAGCAAATGTATTAAAAAAATTAAATTTATTTCTATTTATATAAAAATAAATATACATGTTCACAGGAAAGGAAGGTCACCGTTACACCAATATACATTCAAGGTGCCAACATAATTGATGAATCATTGTTAATTTGCAGACACTGTAATCGCTACGCATATCACGGGACAACGCCCACTTCATCAGGAGACAGCCGCAATTGGTTTCTATGTGCACCCAAGGAAAAACCAAGTCAGTAGAAAAAAATAAAATGTATTCAACATTTACACCACTTTTACACCAAGGTGTTTTTCAGGCACTTTTAGCAAAAAAAAAAAAAGCGCACCTGTAATGCGCCTGAAAGAAGCTGCATCTGCAATCCCAATATGAAAGCCCGAGTGCTTTCACACTGAGGCGCTGCGCTGGCAGGGCGTCAAAAAAAGTCCTGCAAGCAGCTTCTTTGCAGCGCTTTAGGAGCATCGAATACACCGCTCCTAAAGCACCCCTTTCCCATTTAGACAATTTTTTTACGCCAAGGCGCCTGAAAAACGCCCTGGTGTGAAAGGGGTCTCAGCGGAGCTTTACCAGTGTTTTTCAGGCGCTGGCAGTGTGAAGTGGCTTTCACATTGGGATTGCAGATGAGGTTTCTTTCTGGCACTTTACAGGTGTTTTTTTTAAACGCCAAAGCACTTGAAAAACACCCCAGTGTGAAAGGGGTCTTAGTATGGAAATGAAAAACTGATTAAATTGATGTCCACGATGCATCATACAGCAATGGTCGGGGGTCAAACCGGTTATCATCTGGGCTGTGGCTCTCAGCATGGTAAGCTGGGGTCAGGGCCGTCATTTTGTGCCCATTAATGGAGCACATCCTGAAGAAATGTTTCACTTTCTCAGCAACCTGAAATGAAAAAAAGGACAGAGACAAGAATGTCATTTGAAGTAGGAAAAGGAGGACGACTGGAAGGAGCACCGGGGATTTCACACAAAGGAAGCAATGCAACAGGATTCTTTATAGCACAAGTACATGGCTACACAGACACACAATCAGCAATATGAAATGCTGGGGTAACACACACTTTAACCACTTAAGCCCCGGACCATTTGGCTGGCCAAAGACCAGGCCACTATTTGTGATTCGGCACTGCGTCGCTTTAACCGACAATTGAGCGGTCGTGCGACGTGGCTCCCAAACAAAATTGATGTTTTTTCCCCACAAATGCATTAACCCAGCACTGGTGTCAGCAAATGCATTATTAACCCTCAGGGCACAGATCTACCCCCCCCCCCCCCCCCCCCCCCCCGGCCTGCAGGCCATTTATAACCGGTCCGTGGTCCAGTACTTTGAGACCCCTGCTCATGAGCATCAGGACTGGGAAAATTTACTTTTTTTTATTTTTTATTTGGTGGTGGGTCATAATAATAAATATATATTCAATATAAAAAAGGAGGATTTTTCTTCTACTAATAAGGACATTTTCCTGGCCCTACAAAGGGCACAAACAGCAAACAATGCCCACATACGAGACATCAGGAGTGCCATTTTTATTTGTTGAGAAGGTCATGGTAATGACATAAAAACATACTATTAAACTATATTAAATTAATTTTAAAATAAAGTTAACCACCAAATAAAAGCCCAGATGGTTCTGACAAGAAACAAGGTGCAAGTCACCTGGGGTACCTCAAGATTTTGCATTCTTTTATAAGGTGCCATGACTAAAAAAGTCTAGAAATACTGGAAAAGGAAGCAACATGGTCATTCCTCATGGAGTTTAGTAAATACAAGGGATTTACTAAAGACAAATACACTGCACTTCACAAGTGCAGTTACTCTGATCGTTTCCGAGAGGCAGAGCGGCGGTCTGTCTATGTACACAAGGCAGATCACCGTTCTGCTAGTAGAGGAGACAGAGATACTGTGTTTCTGCCAAGCAGAAAGACGGATCTCTGTCTTCTACCAGCCAAAGCACCCTCCCTCACAGGAGCACATTTAACCCTTTGATTGCCCCAAAAAGTGTCACCTAGTGTCAGATTTGTCTGCTGCAATGTCACAGTCCGGCTTAAAACAAAATCATTGGTGTCATCGGGAGATATTCTGCCCCAATCATTGGTGTCATCGGGAGATATTCTGCCCCAATCATTGGTGTCACTGGGAGATATTCTGCCCCAATCATTGGTGTCACTGGGAGATATTCTGCCCCAATCATTGGTGTCACTGGGAGATATTCTGCCCCAATCATTGGTGTCATCGGGAGATATTCTGCCCCCTTATTGGTGTCACTGGGAGATATTCTGCCCCATCATTGGTGCCAATGAATAAAAAAAGCACCCCAAGGGCTGCATAAAATTCAAGCAAAGGGCCACATCTGGCCCCCTGGGCCGCAGTTTGGAGACCACTGGCCTAGTCAAAGCCCAGACCTCAATCCAATAGAAAATCTGTGGTCAGACTTAGGCCTCGTGCACACGATCGGAAAATCCGTCCGTTTTTACGCTCCATCTGACAATTTTTGTCAGATTTTCCGTGAACAAATGTTGGATAGCATGCTTTAAAATTGTCCGCCAACAAATTTGTGATGTTGGATTATCCGATCGTGTGTCCTTCGGACAAAACTCCAAGGTCAAAAACATGCATGCTCAGAAGCAATGCTCAACACAACACAATATTAGCAGAAGTTGCCCAAAGGGTGGCGCCAAAGAGCTGAAAAACCACAAGACAAGTTCATGGCCAACGCCCTTGGGATAAAAGCCCTACGCTTTGTCCACAGAAAATCCGATCGTGTGCACGAGGCTTTAAAGATTGCTGTTCACAAGCCCAAACCATCCAACTTGAAGGAGCAGTTTTGCATGGAGGAATGGGCAAAAATCCCAGTGGAAAGCTCATAGAGACTTATCCAAAGAGACTTGGAGCTGTGATAGGCGCAAAAGGCGGCTCTACAAAGTATTGACTTTAGGGGGGTGAAGAGTTTTGCACATTGACTTTTTCTGTTATTTTGTCCTATATGTTGTTTGCTTCACACACACATCTTGAAAGTTGTGGGCGTGTTCTGTAAATGAAATGAGGAAATCCTCAAACAATCCATGATAATTCCAGGTTGTGAGGCTACAAAACACAAAAAATGCCAAGGGGGTGAATACTTTTGCAAGGCACTGTATATACATGAAATAAAACAGACCCCTTTATGTTTTCCCAGCACATTTCCCACTTACTGGGATGGTGGCACAACACCACGTTGGGTTTGATGCATGAATGATCGCTGGCACTTTACCATTTTATTTTGCAATCCATTTATTTTTATTTACAGATTTGGGGACAAAGAGGAGACAGACAGGAGGGGAGGGGGGAGATCAGACACACACAGATCAGACACACACAGGAGGGGAGGGGGGGGACAGAGATCAGATCAGACACACACAGGAGGAGGGGGGGGGGAGATCAGACACACACAGGACAGAGATCAGACACACACAGGAGGGGAAGACAGAGATCAGACACACACAGGAGGGGACAGAGATCAGACACACACAGGGGGGGACAGAGATCAGACACACACACAGAGATCAGACACACACACAGGAGGGGAGGGGGACAGAGATCAGACACACACACAGGAGGGGAGGGGGGGGGGACAGAGATCAGACACACACACAGGAGGGGAGGGGGGGACAGAGATCAGACACACACACAGAGATCAGACACACACAGGAGGGGAGGGGGGGGACAGAGATCAGACACACACAGGATCAGACACACACAGCACAGGGAGGGGGGGGCAGAGATCAGACGCAGAGATCAGACGGAGGGGGGGGGCAGAGATCAGGAGGGGGGGGCAGAGATCAGGGAGGGGAGGGGGGCAGAGATCAGACAGGAGGGGAGGGGCAGAGATCAGGGCAGAGATCAGACAGGACAGAGATCAGACAGGACAGAGATCAGATCAGGGACAGAGATCATTCAGACATTCAGTCTCATCATCAGTCAGTGTCTCATCATCAGATCAGATTTCAGTCAGTCAGATCAGATTGTTCAGTCAGTAGTCATAGTTTATAGTCAGACGGGAGGTTCTCAGATCAGATTCATCAGACTAGGTCAGACTCAGATCAGATTGATGACTCATCAGGCACACACAGCAGATTTCATCTCAGACGTCAGATCTCATCAGTCAGTCAGACTCAGACTCAGCATGACAGGTATACAGGACAGATCATGCATTAGAGTGTAAGCTCTTATAGTGTAAAGTCACACACTGCACACACAGAGGAGGGGGAGGGGTAGTATAGGGTATTATAGTGAGGAGAGGGGGGGTCTAAGGTGATAGGGGGGAGAGGGGGGGACGCCACTGCCCCAAGGGACAGCCTGACCTGATTGGATGACTGGGGAGTCAGGCACACACAGCCCCTTACCTATCTCCGTAGATCTCCCGGCCAGCCTGTCCTCACTGCACAGCGGTGTTCTCTAGTGCCACCTGCAGGCTGGAGGGAGGAGAAATCCTAATCCTCTCTTTAGATGCCGATTCTAGTGTCGGGAGACATTGTGGACTGGCGGCAGCGCGCGGTAGTCTCGCGCTTCCTCAGCGCGTGCTGGGGGATGAGTAATAATACGCGCGGTAGCTTGACACCGGCGCCATTTTGACCCGGAAGTCGGAAGACGTAGCAGCATCTTCGCTTCGCTTGTGATTGAACAGGACGGGACAGCGCCCCCAGGTGGAATCGTCCCAGTACTACAACCACAGCGACTTCACTAATCTATCAGAGAGAAAGTAGGTGTCATTATTTTCCATGTTACCTTACAGATGAGGCCGGGTAGTGGTGCGGGGGGGGGGGCGGGGGACAGTGTGGAATGATCGCAACTATCATAATGAACGCCACCGGTACACTGTCCCAGCTTTGTGATCATCGAAAGTCCATGGGGGGGCCTGTCTCCCCAGTCATCCAATCAGGTCAGGCTGTCCCTGGGATCAGGGGCGTCACCCCCCCCCTCTATCACCATAGACCCCCCCTCTATCACCATAGGACCCCCCCCCCTCTATCACCATAGACCCCCCCCTCCTCATTATACCACCCCAATCCATCATTATAATACCCTATACCACCCCAATCCATCATTATAATACCCTATACCACCCCAATCCATCATTATAATACCCTATACCACCCCAATCCGTCATTATAATACCCTATATCCACCCCAATCCGTCATTATAATACCCTATACCACCCCAATCCGTCATTATAATACCCTATACCACCCCAATCCATCATTATAATACCCTATACCACCCCAATCCGTCATTATAATACCCTATACCACCCCAATCCGTCATTATAATACCCTATACCACCCCAATCCATCATTATAATACCCTATACCACCCCAATCCATCATTATAATACCCTATACCACCCCAATCCGTCATTATAATACCCTATACCACCCCAATCCGTCATTATAATACCCTATACCACCCCAATCCATCATTATAATACCCTATACCACCCCAATCCGTCATTATAATACCCTATACCACCCCAATCCATCATTATAATACCCTATACCACCCCAATCCGTCATTATAATACCCTATACCACCCCAATCCGTCATTATAATACCCTATATCACCCCAACCCGTCATTATAATACCCTATATCACCCCAATCCATCATTATAATACCCTATACCACCCCAATCCATCATTATAATACCCTATACCACCCCAACCTGTCATTATGATGCATATGCCTGGTGGGCTGGGGCTGCTGGGCCACATGTCAATTTCGGCCAGCCACGCGGCCGTCCGACTGACTATTCAGCTCAGGGGGGGCGAAAATAAAGGGGCCAAGTGACCATGAAGGGGGAGGAGCTGCCTGGAGGAATCCCCTTTTGCCTGATGTCGGAAAGGTTTATTTGCTAAAAAGTAAGTAATGGCAGCCTGCCTGTTTGCAAAAAAAGTATGTTTTACACCTGGAGAGGAGAAGCAACGCAAGGGTTACGTTTTGGGCAGTGAGGGGTGGTTACAAGGAGGCATTGGCCTGTGTGGGCGGAGCGGTATAAAAGAAGGGGCGGGTACAGCAGAGAGAGGAAGCTTTCCCACCCACCCTCCATGTTGTGTGTCGTTTTGTGTTGTTGGTCTGTGTTCTTTTCTTGCAGGGTATGGATTATGGACGTCATAACAGCTGGAGCAGGCGGTATCGGTCTTTGGTGGTGGCAAAATTGGAGGTCATGGAAATGGTGGGGGGCTTTATCGGTGGTATGTGCCCCTCTGCTGGAATACGGTTATGGTTGCACTGCGGGTGGGGGTTGTCTCCGAGCTGGTATACGCCTGGAGGCCTGCTATGGTACAAATTATGGTCCCGCAGTGTAATAATGGAAAATGTGACAGTTTCGGGGTACCGTCAGAGACCAACAGACTGGGTGTTTAAGTAATTGTGATTTAAATGTGGAAATATGTTAATGGAAATTTATTTTGATTAAAGTTATTTTAATAGTTGGAGATTTGATATTATTGTTTAATAAAAAAGGCTGTTGTGGCCATTTATAATCCAACTCTGGTGTGGTCTATTATTATTATCCTTATGTGGTATGAAAGGGGGTGGTTTAGAGGTAAGGTAAAGAAGGGGTCAATGGGGGGGTTTAAAATGTAAGGTTGGTGAATATCTCGAGTACACTGGTCATGTTTTTGAAGAGGAATACTGTTGTTATGGTAGCAACCATAACCATAACCCTGGTATCCTCTTCAAGAGGGGGCGGTTCTCTTTCAGATAAAAGTGGTCTCTGTGGCAGATTCCCAGCAAGATCACTTTTATCGCCAGCGGGAGAGGGCCCCCCTCCCACCGCAGTTCTGGTTCCCCCCTGCCGATTACCGTGGCCATCGGAGGCGATCCGGACCTGTCCCCTCTGTGACATGGAGACAAAACGTCACTTCTGCCCATAGCTCTCAAAGGGACATTATTTTTTTCAATGACAAAAAAAAACTAAAAAAATGTTCTTCCATTTTAGTGTACATATGAGATGTGGGGTCTTTTGGACCCCAGATCTCATATTTAAGAAGACTTGTCATGCTTTTTTTTCTATTACAAGGGATGTTTACATTCCTTGTAATAGGAATAAAAATCACACATTTTTTATTTATTTTTTAGGAACAGTGAAAAAATTTTAAAATACATTTTTTTTTTTTTTAAATGCGCCCCATCCCGCCTAGCTCTGGTGCAGAAGCGAACGCATACATGAGTAGCGCCCCCATATATTAAACGGTGTTCAAACCACACATGTGGGGTATCGCCTCGATCGGTAGAGTGAGAGCAATAATTCTAGCCCTAGAACTCCTCTGTAACTCAAAACATGCAACCTGTAGAATTTTTTAAATGTCGCCTATGGAGATTTTAAAGGGTAAAAGTGTGTCGCCATTCCACGAGCGGGTGCAATTTTGAAATGTTGGGTATCAATTTAATCAGCGTAACATTATCTTGCCCAATATAAAAAATTGGGCTAACTTTACTGTTGTCTTTTTTTTTTATAAAAAAAAAAGTGTATTTTTTCCAAAAAAAGTGCGCTTTTAGAGCGCTGCGCAAATACAGTGTGACAGAAAGTATTACAATGACCGCCATTTTATTCTCTAGGGCAGGGGTCTCCAAACTATGGCCCTTCAGTTGTTCAGGAACTACAATTCCCATCATGCCTTGTCATGTCTGTGAATGTCAGAGCTTTACAATGCCACATGGGATGTGTAATTCCGAAACAGCTGGAGGGCTGTAGTTTGGAGGTCCATGCTCTAGG
Source organism: Rana kukunoris (assembly GCA_029574335.1). Lineage (NCBI taxonomy): Eukaryota > Metazoa > Chordata > Amphibia > Anura > Ranidae > Rana > Rana kukunoris. The sequence continues at coordinate 193,740,725 of CM056054.1, forward strand.
GCAGGGGTGTCAAACTCATTCATCGTGGGCCACATCACCATTATGTTTTCCCTCAAAAGTGCCGGTTGTATCTGTAAGATTAGATGTCCTGCGCATCCCCTCCCCTTACATTAAATGTTCCAGAGCCACCCCCCACCATCATAATTTGAGTCCCCCCACTCTCCATTACATCACAGTGCACCCCCCTTTCCTTATGCTGCTGCTGGGAAGAAGCTGGATGCATTGCAAGTAGAGGTCTGGAGGAGGGCTGGAACTCTCCCGCAGCTGCAGGAGAGGTGCAAGGGCCACATGAAATGGCCTGGAGGGCCGGTTCTGGCATGCGGGCCTTGTGTTTGACACCTATGCTCTAGGGTGTTAGAAAAAATAAATATATATATTTATTTATATATATATATATATATATATATATATATATTGTGTGTGGGTTTTGGGGTTCTAAGTAATTTTCTTGCAAAAAAACAGTTTTTAACTTGTAAACACCAAAATCTCAGAAATAGGCTCGGTAATGTAGTGGTTAAAGTGTATATATGATTTTTTTTTCTTTTGTGTTTATAAAAAATCATAAATATACTTTAAATGCATGACACATTTTGTATTATTTTATATATAATTTTGGGTAATATATTTTTAACGTGCCCTAAAATGAACTGTCATCTCTTAGCCTGGGTTCACACTAGATGAGGTGCGCATTCACAGCAAATTTGCTGCGGTTTCAGCACTGCATCTAAAATCGCAACCTGTCCATGTGAACCAATTGTTAAATTATTGACACCCCGTAATCGGTTAACAAAAAGCAGCGCAGTTTGCCGAATCGGATCGCATGGGTGTGAACACCCATCCAGTCTGATTCTGGTGGGGACAATAAAGAGTCCTGCACCAGTTTGGTTTGAATGCAGTGCGACTTGAGCCATACAAATCCATGGCTAAAATCGCACCCCAGAGACACCACTTGTAACTCACATAGGAATGTGCTGTGATTCCTGTGCGAATTACATGTGGTGTCTCACCCCGCAGTAGTGTGAACCCGGGCTGAGGCCTTAAAGCCAGCTGGCAGGGGTGAGCTCAGGTGTGTTTGGATCCTAGTCTGAACTATCCTGAGTTTTCCAGCTAGGATAGCCCCGCAGCCACAGCAGCTGAAACCAGCGAGAGGGAGGGGGAGGGGGAGAAAACGGCTTTAAGTTGCTGCAGAGAAGAGCACAGAACATCGTTCTGCAATTGCTCTTACCCACCCCACTGTCTGATCCACCTGCCGCCCCCTACAGGGGAACCGTAATACAACCTGCTCGGGATCATTCAGTGACGCAGTGTGAAGTCACGCGTAATAATAAGCTACTAAGAATTGCACCCAGCATACGGGACAAGAGAAGTGGTACTGTGCAGGGTCCATACATGCAGAATATTAACACATACTGAGGATTATGCATTGACTTGATATACAAGTAGCGTCAGATCACAACTGAGTATAAATGAGTAAAGGGGCGCCTCTAAGTGTAGCAATATAGTTACATTTAATGAAGGTACAACATTTATCAAAATATTGCTACACTTAGAGGCGCCTCTCCTCTCCATAACAGTCTTGTAGCTCCTGCTGGATTTTTCTTCTAATCCCCTTGTAGAGGCTTCCATTTGTAAATGAACATTTTATGGTTACACAACACATAACATTGCTATAATCTTTTTATATGGACTATAAACTAAAAAGCATATTTTTTAGGTACAGCAGCATTAAGATGCCACGACCGTCTCGGCGGCGATCACGCCAGGAGGGAGGAGCTAGTCCGATCGCCCACCGCACAAGAGGACAGCTTCGGAGGAGACGAGAGGAGATCGCCAGGGATCAGCCCCCAGCGCCTCCGAGACCACCGGCAATGGAACGGCCTACCTGTTCCATTTGCCTCTGTGAGTACAGTGTACAGGACTCAATGGCATTAAATTGTTCTCACACATTTCATCATCCTTGTATTGACAGGTGGCTTCAACAGTCCTCATCGTGTCCTTTGTGCCGGGCATTCATTCCATATGTGTATTTTGCTCAAGATGAAGACGGTGTGCACATCATTGCTGTCCTGGGGCCTGGTCAAAATTGAGCCGCCCTCCTGGTTCTCCAGAAGGTAAGAAATGCCTCGTTTCCACTGAGTGGTTCGGGTTGGTTCGGTACGGTACACTATTTTGAGTGTTTTCATTATGAAAGTGGCCCATACAACCGAACCATACCGCACCATTCTGGGTCCTGCGTCAGATGTGGGGCCATAGAAAATGGTATGGTTCGGTTAGGGCGGAGCTACAATACATTCCACTGATTGGCAGACATGCTAGGCATTTTTTCTAAACCCTGTATGGCCCCTGACGGGGTCCGACTTGCAGTGGAAACACTCACCTGAGAAGGCCGGACCATTCTAACCCTTCCAAACTGTACCGACCCGAACTGTTCCGCTCAGTGGATATCCTCTTTCCGATCCCCTGGAAATAACTTGGGGTTATGTCTTATATCAATGTGTATATTATTTTCGCTACTTTATGCTTCTAGTGGATAATGCCTAGAAAAATAATATACTTCAGACTATAACTACAGAAAAGGAGTCCTTTTACCCTGATTGAGCTAATACCGCTCAGGTGATCACTCCAGGCTTTTACTACAAAAAAAGGAGTGGCTTCACCTCTCAGGTAAACACTCCAGACAATTTCTACAGTAAATGAGTCACTTCACCGCTCAGATGAACACTACAGCAACGCTGTAACTTGGCCTAGACCAACAAGGCCAGGCCATTCTGGGTCCTGCTTCAGATGTGGGGCCATAGGAAATGGAACGGTTCGGCTAGGGCGGAGCTACAATACATTCCACTGATTGGCGGACACGCTGGGGATTTTTTTATAAACCCTGTATGGCCCCTGACGGTCCGACTTGCAGTGGAAACACTCACCTGAGAAGGCCGGACCATTCTAACTAGGGTTGTCCCGGTGCCTCTTTTTTAGGACCGAGTACAAGTACCGATACTTTTTTTAAATGTGTCCCCAAATGCAGCCATGTCCCCCCACATATTGCAGCCATGTCCCCCCACATATTGCAGCCATGTCCCCCCCACATATTGCAGCCATGTCCCCCACATATATTCCAGCCATGTCCCCCACATATATTCAGCCATGTCCCCCACATATATTGCAGCCATGTCCCCCCACATATATTGCAGCCATGTCCCCCCACATATATTGCAGCCATGTCCCCCCACATATATTCAGCCATGTCCCCCACATATATTCAGCCATGTTCCCCACATATATTCAGCCATGTTCCCCACATATATTGCAGCCATGTCCCCCACATATATTGCAGACATGTCCCCCACATATATTGCAGCCATCTCCACCCACATATATTGCAGCCATCTCCACCCACAAATGCAGCCATCTCCCCCACAAATGCAGCCATCTCCCCCAGCCATGTCCCCCAGAGAGAGGCAGCGTGTAATGCCTGTATGTGTGTATAATCCTCAGACAGCGGCCATCCAGTGTACAAAGCCAGGCAGCGTGTAATGCCTGTGTACCTGTATTATCCTCCTCAAACGGCAGCCATCCTGTGTTCAAAAGCCGCACCTCCTCCTCCTCCTCCTCCTCCTCGTCTGTGATAGGGGAACACTCCCAGCAAGTGAGTCAGTGTTCTGCCTATCACGGACACCCTCTCATCCTCATCCCATTGGCGAGGATGAGAGGATGTCCGTGATAGGCAGAACAATGACTCACCTGCTGGGAGTGTTCCCCTATCACAGACGAGGAGGAGGCGCGGCTTTGTACACTGGATGGCTGCCGTCTGAGGAGTGAGGATTATACGCCGAGCATACAGGCATTACACGCTGCCTCTCTCTCCCCAAGGTATGCCGTCTGATGCAGCGTGTAATGCACACAGGGACACAGGCTGCCTCTCTCTCACTGGTATGCTCAGCTGTCTGAGCATTAAACGCTGCATCGCTCTCCCCCAAGTATTCTATTTAGGCATCGGGAGTAGTTGCGCGAGTACAAGTACTCCCGCAAATACTTGGCATCGGTCCCGATACCAATACTAGTATCAGTATCGGGACAACCCTAATTCTAACCCTTCCAAACTGTACCGACCAGAACTGTCCCGCTCAGTGGATAGTCTCTTTCCGATCCCCTGGAAATAACTTGGGGTTATGTCTTATACCAATGTGTATATTCTTTTCGCTACTTTATGCTTCTAGTGGATAATGCCTAGAAAAAAAATATACTTCAGACTATTACTACAGAAAAGGAGTCCTTTTACCCTGATTGAGCTAATACCGCTCAGGTGATCACTCCAGGCTTTTTTTACTACAAAAAAAGGAGTGGCTTCACCTCTCAGGTAAACACTCCAGACAATTTCTACAGTAAAGGAGTCAGTTCACCGCTCAGGTAAACACTCCAGACAATTTCTACAGTAAAGGAGTCAGTTCACCGGTCAGGTAAACACTCCAGACAATTTCTACAGTAAAGGAGTCAGTTCACCTCTCAGGTAAACACTCCAGACAATTTCTACAGTAAAGGAGTCAGTTCACCGCTCAGGTAAACACTCCAGACAATTTCTACAGTAAAGGAGTCAGTTCACCGCTCAGGTAAACACTCCAGACAATTTCTACAGTAAAGGAGTCAGTTCACCGCTCAGGTAAACACTCCAGACAATTTCTACAGTAAAGGAGTCAGTTCACCGCTCAGGTAAACACTCCAGACAATTTCTACAGTAAAGGAGTCAGTTCACCGCTCAGGTAAACACTACAGCAACGCTGTAACTTGGCCTAGGCCAACAAGGCCCAGGCCATTCTGGGTCCTGCTTCAGATATGGGGCCATAGAAAATTGTACGGTTTGGTTAGGGCGGAGCTACAATACAGTCCACTGATTGGCGGACATGCTAGGCATTTTTTCGTAAACACCCTGTATGGCCCCTGACGGTCCGACTTGCAGTGGAAACACTCACCTAAATAGGCCGGACCATTCTAACCCTTCCAAACTGTACCGACCCGAACTGGTGAACACTCCAGACAATTTCTACAGAAAAACAGTTGCTTCACCTCTCAGGTGAACGCTCCAGCAACGCTGTAACTTGGCCTAGGCCAACAAGGCCCAGGCCTAGGGCAGCACTTTGCAGGGGGGCAGCATCTTCTACACCATTATTCTAGCTGAGGTAACTCAGTCAAGTGTGGATAGGAAAATGTTTATTTAGATTTTGTGTTGTGATTTTATTTTTATTTAACAAAAAAAAAATAAAAATACAAAAAAAATAAAAAATACAAAAAACAAACAAAAAAAATATATATATAATGTTTGGGTGTTCCAATGTAATTCTAATGTAACCTGTAATGCCAACGGCCACCACAAGATGGTGCCAGATCACAGAAGGAAGATGAGCCCTGCAGAAGGCTGCAGGGCCGCGGCCTCAATTACCGGCCGGCCTGCGCCGGCCGGTAATTGAGGCCGCGAATTTGCAGCCATCTGCAGGGCTCAGCTTCCTTCTTTAAAGGCCGCAAAGCCGCGGCCTCCACTACCGGCGGCTGCAGGCCCCCCCGCGATCGCGCCCCACGTCGGCCGGTAATTGAGGCCGCGGCTTTGCGGCCTTCTGCAGGCTTAAGCTTCCCCAGGTGCCAGGTCACAATTTCTTGTCACAATTGCGACCTGGCGCCCGGATTTTGTCGAGGCCTGTATTAAGGAAACTTAATTTAATTTATATATTATAAACTGGTCCATGCTTTAGAGAGATGCACACACACACACAACCAAATTAGGTCGCACACAGTAGATCGCACACACAGATTATAGGACTAACATTATAAAAAGGATGACTAGCATCCAGGTAGTTAGTGTAGTTAGTGTAGGTCCTGCCCTAGAAGAGTCTACCTTGTCGTGGTGGGCAGGCTTGGAATCTCTTGGTCAAAAGTGTGTCAGCGCATTGGGCGAGAGAATCACTAGATTTTCACTTCTGGCCAATTGATTTTACCAAAGGACTCTTGGTTTATTCAGAGTATATATAGTTGGAAAATAAAAAATGTGTATAGGTCCATAATTATACTTTTATAAACACACAATAAAAATTTGGTATATTTACATTTGAATTGCTTTCTCTTTTATTTAGTCGTTTCACGACGGGGTGTCATTACCTCTTGGATGCACAGGCCACATTTGCAAGGCTGGAAGGGGCTCTATGGCTACTTCTTCCTCTTCTGGTGTGTGTAGGGATGTGTAATAGGTGTTTATGTATTAACATGTGTCCTAACCATGTACTGTATATATGTATGTACTGACAAGCCCCTTATGTGACAGTAATGACAACAATGTCCTCTCAATGGAGACATCAGGGGTTTTCTAGCTTCACTCCAAGAATAGGATATACGATTAAATCCTGTAATGAAACTTAACTAGGAAAAGATATCAAGTGCTCAGGGAATTTTATATACATTTTTTAATAAATGATAAATTCCTACACATTCCCCTCACAAAATATATAGGGAATTCTTTCCTGTTATCCAGGGCTGGAGGATATGCTCTATTCAGAAAAAGTGTTTTTCTGCCCTATACTTTAGTATTAAGCCTTTCTCTAGTCTCCAATATAATTGTAAAATTCACAATTTTAAAATCTCTCGCTTCTTAACCACTTCAGCCCCGTACCATATTGCGATTCGGCACTGCGCCGCTTTAACTGACAATTGCGCGGTCGTGTGACATGGCTCCCAAACAAAATTGGCGTCCTTTTTTTCCCACAAATACAGCTTTCTTTTGGTGGTATTTGATCACCTCTGCGGTTTTTATTTTTTGTGCTATAAACAAAGATAGAGTGACAATTTTGAAAAAAAATAATATTTTTTACTTTTTGCTGTAATAAATATTCCCCAAAAATATATAAAAAAATATTTTTTTTCCTCAGTTTAGGCCGATACGTTTTCTTCTACATATTTTTTGAAAAAAAAGTTTTGTGCAAAAGTTATAGCGTTTACAAAATAGGGGATAGTTTTATGGCATTTTAATTAATATATATATTTTTTTTTACTAGTAATGGCGGCGATCAACGATTTTTTTCAGTAATGCGACATTATGGTGGACACTTCGGACATTTTTGACCCATTTTTAGGACCATTGGCATTTTTATAGCGATCAGTGCTATAAAAATGCATTGATTACTATGAAAATGCCACTGGCAGGGAAGGGGTTAATACTAGGGAGTGAGAAAGGGGTTAAGTATGTTCCCTGGGTGTGTTCTAACTGAAGGGGGGCTGGGACTGACTGGGGGAAATGACTGATCGCTGTTCATACATTGTATGAACAGAAGATCAGGCATTTCTCCCCTGACAGGACCGGTAGCTGTGTGTTTACACACACAGCTCCCGGTTCTCGCTCTGTAACAAGCGATCGCAGGTGCCCGGCAGCAATCACGTGCGCCGGGATCAGGCCCTGCCCCCGGGCTATGCTCACAGATTTTGACTGACAGCAGCTGGAGCCAATGGCTCCCAATGCTCTAAACCAGGCCTGTGAGAGCGGGGAGAGTGGAGAGGAACTGCTGCAGACATGCATAGCGCTGGATCGAAATTGGGCTCAGTTGAGTATTAAGGGGCGGGGTGGTCACTATTAACCTCTTGCCGACCGCCTCACGTACATATACGACGGCAGAATGGCACGGGCAGGCAAAGCAACGTCCCAGGCCTAGGGCAGCACTTTGCAGGGGGGCAGCATAAAAAGAGTCTCTGCCAGCTTTCGCTACACTTTTAGTGCAGCACCAGTCTTATGAGGTGGACTGGGCCGCAAGACAAATCGGTCTGGCACCCCCATAAAGTGCCCACACTGCTGCTGGTATAATAGGGATGGTGCGGACACAAGGGACACTGACATGGTCACCTATGCCAGTCAGGTAGGTAGGTAGTAGGACTCTCCTGCAATCCTTTGCTTGTGTCAGTTGTACATATTAGGGAATCTTCATTTATTTCTGTTGATTGCTGATGAGAAAAATAAACAGATGGATTTATTTGTTCTTGCCCCCAATCCTTCCTTTGCTCACTGCCTGGACCACATACCTTCTACACTGGGCTATGTTTTCTGCTGCAAAAAATCTCCTGCAAGCAGCATCTTTAGAACGGTGAGAGGAGCCGTGTGTATACCGCTCATTCCCATTGAAAACAATGGGACACCGTGGTATCTACCCTTTTACGGCCACTAGCGGGGGTTAATACCGCACTACTAGCGGCCAAATACCAGCCGCAATTCCGACAGTATAGCACGCTACCGCACATTCCGTGCTATACTGCCACTGCACATTCTGCCCCAGTGTGAAAGGGGCCTTAGTCCTCCATAAATTTAGCAGTGCCACCTCGTTGGTGCCATCTCATCAGTGCCCGTCAGTGCCGCCTTATCAGTGCACATCAGTGAAACTATAAGCAACACTTTTCCATTTTGGATAGAGTAAGGGATGGTTATAGCCCCTGTTAATTTGTTTTTGCCATCTGTTCATTTCTCTTTATTTCCTGCCCCATAGCCAGACAGGAAGTGAGAGGAAATCTCTGCATAATAGGGGAATCCCCCCCCCCCCCAATGCCCTCAGAAGTAGTGCCCCCACTGGAAAATTTCAGGACAGGTCTTAAACAGGAAGGGGTGTACCTTGACAGGAAGGGGTGGATCATATTTAAAGTTTAGTCAGGCCTAGGGCAGCACAAAACCTAAATACACCACTGCCCTGGACTAAGGGATTTCAATGTGTTTCCCTCCTGGAGAGATTCCTCACAATATTGGATCCAAGCCAGAAGGATCTTTACCATGCATCTGCTTAAAATGTAGTGAAACACTGTGTTAACGACAGGGCTTTTTTTCAGGGGGGACTTGGGGGAACTCTGTTCCACCACCTCTAGCTCAGACCCCTTGATTCCTGCTCACCACAATCACTTGTAAACACAGAAGTCTGGTTTCTGTGTTTACAAGTGAAAGTTCTGCATTCTGTGTGTAACCCCCTGAACTCTGCACTTCATATGTAATGCAATCCTGGTATTTAATGCACCTTTAAGACCCTTTTACTGTTTTTGAAATCTTAACGGGGTCGTGGTTCCTGCACCTATTTTCAGAGAAAAAAAGCTCTGGTTAACGATATCCCAACAAAATATTCTGTATGTGTTCAGAGATGCGCTTTTTTAAAGGGTGCTTAATACGACCCAAATATATTTAAAATAGTGCTATTTATAGGGGATGTTTGGACATGAAGGATGGTAGGACGTACAAAAAAAAACACTTTACAGATGGATTCTGCTGATTTTGTGCATCTCCCTGTGTATAATGCCGCGTACACACGATCGTTTTTCGGCATGAAAAAAAAAAACGTGTTTTCATCATTAAAAAAGATGTTGCCCACACACCATTGTTTTAAAAAAATGATGAGCAAAGCGCGGTGACTCACAACACGCACGACAGCACTCTAAAGGGGAAGTTCCATTCACGCTCCCATCTCGTAACTTGCCTCTGAGCATGCGCGGGTTTAAAATGTCGTTTTAGCCCACACACGATCATTTTTTACAACCCGAAAAACTAAATTTTTTAAAACGACTTTAAAAATGCAGCATGTTCGATTTTCTTTTGTCGTTTTTCAGAACATGAAAAACAATGTGAAGCCCACACACGATCATTTTAAATGATGTTTTTAAAAACAATGTTTTTTTTGATGCCGAAAGATTATCGTTTGTCGCGGCATAGGTGTTAACATGATGTTAAAGCTACTTTCTGGTGTTGATCACTTAGGCCTCTTTCACATGAGTGGACTGATAAGATCTGTAGTAGTCTATGGGCGGTCGGATGTTAACAGTCTGTAAAAAACAAACAGGTCAGTATTCTTTCTTTTATTTTTGGACCTAAATTTGGCAGATCTGAGATAGTCTGGTGTAAATGGATGCAAGTCTGTTTTCTTCTGGCAGCCCCAGAAATCTAATATAGGTCCAGAAAGCTTCTACAGCAAAAAACAAAATGAACACAAACGTCACATCTGTTCTTCTTTAATTCAGCAGGGGATCTGTTCACTGATCCTAAAGTTACATAGTTGCATAGTAATGATAATAATGGTAATGATTGAGCATTCCCTCCCTTCCCCCTTCCCTCCTTGGTAGGCTGCATTGATGAGCAATGATGAGGCTGCAATGATGGACACTGGTAAGGCTCCATTGATGGGCACTGGTAGGCTGCATTGATAGGTGCATTTGATGGACGCTTCATTTAACATTTGGGGTATACATGGGCAGGGCAAAGGGGTGGAGCAAAGAGGGCAGCAAAATGTGGTTTCACCTAGGGTGTCTAAAATCCTTGAACCAGCTCTGGTCCGCTGTTACCCAGCGGCATCCGATTGGGTCCCCTAAAACAGAGGGATCAGATGACAATGCAGTTAGCTTCCATCTGACCGCTCCATAGAGAACAGCAGGCTGTGTCTGTGTCTGCTCTGCATAGCGCAATAGACATGGACCTATCATCCGCCTGCTCAGCAGGGATCAGCGGAGAGATTCCCCACTTAGACAGATTCTGCCCTGTGTGAAAGGGGCCTTAAAATAAAAGGAATGTGTAGAACGGTGTGGAGAATAGACCATAGGGTCTGCTTAAACAGAAGAAAAGGCTGGAAGATTATTTGATTGCAAATCACGTAAACACACATTTCACAATGATCCATCTGCCCTGATTGCTGCAGCTACTCTAGTTTGTCATTATATTTAAAGTGTGAACCTTTTCAATTACCTTCTCATAGTTGATCGCTTATGGTCTGCTGAATATACAATTGATATATCTGTATAGTTTGTTAGAGCTTACAATCAAGAGATACAAAAGGTATAAACTGTGGGGGATGGGCTGATGGAGAAAATAAATGTACAGTTATTAGGTGGGGGCAGGAAAGGCTTCTCTGAAGAGATGAGTTTTCAGGGAATCGTCTGAAAGTGGGCAGAGTAGGAGATAGTCGGACAGATTGAGGTAGAGAGTTTCAGAGGATGGGAGAGGCTCTGGAGGTGAGCATGGTAGGAGGTGACAAGGGTGCTAGAGAGCAGGAGGTCTTGGGAGGAATGAGGAGAGCTATTTGGTTGGTATTTTGACTTTATACTGTATATAATAGGGAAGGGTTCAGCCTCATCTTTTTTCCCTTTTTATAGACACAAAGGAAAGTGATGCCCTGTAAACAAGAGCGGTTTTCCCATCTAAAAGAAAAAAAAAAACAATGATTTTCCCAATGGAATTCCTCTCAAGCCTGCCTTGCATACACATGGTCACACAAAAGTTCGATGAAATTTTGACTGCCAAAAACGCAGTGATGTAAAACACTACGATGAGCCAAGAAAATGAAGTTCAATGCTTCTGAGCATGTGTCGAATTGTTTCCGAGCATGCGTAGGAATTTTGCGCGTCGGGATTTGTACACAAGATCAGAAATTCCAATCAGTTTTTTTCCTGACAGGAAAAAAAAGATCCTGCTCTCTATCTTTTTCCAGCAGTGTTCCTGTTGGAAGAAGTCTGATGGAGCATACACAAGGTCGGGATTCCCAATCAAAAGCTCTCATCAGACTTTTTCCAACAGGAAAAAACGATCGTGCGTAGGGCATGAGAGAACTGGGGAATAAGTGGGCATAAGACTGGGATGCCATTAACGTTCATGTGCGGGTAAAGGTAGGTGTCCCAATACTTTTGGTAATATAGTGTGTAACGGGAGGGCCCGTGGATTCCAGAAGCTCTTAGAAAGCATGAGCCAGAAAATAATGGACATTCAGAATATATATTGGACTACCCGAGATGGGACTGTTCTGTGGTTATTGTCCACAATGTATTCTAGGATATCTGTGGAGAACTGGTTGCTGTTTGTTGATTCTGAACTCAACAGGTTAATTTAAAGAGTGACTCATTCATAATGTGGGGACACGTACTGTTAGGTGTTAATGTCATCAACTCCAGCCCACCTGTCTGTCTGATGTGATGTAAATGAATCTAGGATGGCTTCTGAGGATCTTTCAGTGTGGCTTGTGCTAATTGACCCTGTATTGTGTGAAGGTCTATTGATGAAAATGTGTGTATTGTAAGTTAACAGACAGGTCAGGTGTATGAGTCATCGGCTGTAGTTAATTAGCACATGTAAATTAGGTCAGGAGCCGGAGTCAGGATGTCTGTTAAAAGATGTATTGCGGAGGATGTGTATTGGGGCTCATTAGGTAAACTTTGTGTGATGTTGTGGGTGTAGTTGGGTCATTGTTCATTTGATTACTGCAGTATCCTAAAGTGTATATAAGAGCTGTATTTCTCAATAAAGGGGTTATTCCTGTTAAACCTCAAACAGAGCTGTGTGACTCGTTATTGGGGTTTGTTTGCCTGACTGTGGAGCGTCGTAGCTGCCTTGTGTTCGGGAATAGAATATCCTAAATGGCTTTAACCCCTGTCCCATTTGGGGTGCCGTTACATAGTGTATCTGTGGTACTGCTGTGGAAGTGGGTAATCACTGTAGTTGTCAACACTACTATAGTGATGGCCACTTGCTTGTGAGCCCCATGCTAAGTGGCTGCCCTACTACATAGTAACCATAGGGATTCACCTGCTAGGAATTGGGACCATTCACAGAACATCTTGCCCTTTTCTCACTGAATGGAAGGCATTCTCTGATTGGATGAGATGGAGATGTGTTCAGAATGCAAGCCGTTCTGTGAATGGCACCTGTGACAGGCTAAGGAACCCCTGTGGTTACTACACAGCAGGGCAGCTGCTTAGCACGGGACCTGGAAGACAGCGGCAATCACTGTTGTAGTGACAACAAGTACATCAAGTCTGTGTTTCCACAATGGTCCCTTAGGTATGGCATATGAATACTTACATTGGTCCAAGCTGGACCAATGTACCTATGCAATGGTTGAGCTTCAATGTATTTGAATACAGACTTTCATAATGTGAGTGTAAAGACATTTAGAATGTTAGGCACATGAAGAAATCCATTGTCCAGGGATCTGCATAGAGAGATTACTCTACTAATTGTTTCCTCTTTTTAGGCATTAATCAATTACTACTGCCAGGAAAAGTACTTTCATCATGTTCACCTCCTCTAATGAAGTTCTCAAGGAGTATGTTAATGATCCCGTATTCCCCTTTTCCTGGGCCTTTGGGGTGTTAATGGAGGGTAATTGGTTTTAACTGAAGATTCTCACTAACTCATAACTGTAATAACCTCACTTGTTTCAATGTATTCACATGTTTTATTCATTTGGGATTCTACAAATCAAGTGTCTGAGTTCTTCCAGGAAATGGACATAATAAAGAATAAATCAGATGTTTCTCTGTTTTCCCTTATGGCTTTAATATATGCTCACAAGAAAAGTTCACATCCATGTCATTTTTTAGTTTCCATACAAAATAGTATTTTCCACAATCACTTAAGCCGCGTACACACGATCGAATTTGTCCGCTCAAATCCGATCGTGTGTATGGGCTAGCAGACATGTCTGACCGGCGAACAAATTTTAAAGCCTGCTTTAAAATTTGTCCGCCGGAGACATGTCCGTCGGATATGTCTGCTGGTTAGTACACTAACCGGCGAACATATCTGCCCGCACAAGCGTCGAATGGATGCAACGCATGCGTGGAAGTTTTTTACTTCCTGGTGCGGTGATGTGGCTGCGTCAACGTCACCGCCACGTCACCGCGCTGTCTGCCGGCAGGGATTTTGATCCGATGGTGTGTACACGCCGTCGGATGAAAATCCGGAGGAGACATGTCCGCTGGAAATGGTCCGTCGGACCGTTTCAGCGGACATGTCCCTCCGTGTGTACGCAGCCTTAAAGGTCACATTTTCTGGGGCTAAAACTAGCCATGGTCAGATTTCTCCTGTTCAGTCCACAGGAGAAAATCAGTATATTCCTTCATCCATGCGAAAGAGCTTGTCAAAGTTAAATTCCAGACTCTAACTAACTACTCTTTAACCATTTCCCGCCCGGTCAATAGACAATTGACGTCCGGGAAGTGGTTGTGTTATCCTGTCTTGATGTCTATTGACGTCCAGCAGGATAACATGCCGGCGCTCGCTCGTGGGGGCGTACAACGCAGCGATCGGTGAATCTGGGTGTCAGTCTGACAACCTGAATCTCCGATCTCGGTAAAGAACCTCCGACGGAGGCTCTTAACCACGTGATCAGCCGCGTCCAATCACAGCTGATCACGATATAAAGAGGAAGAGTCGTTGATCGGCTCTTCCTCACTTGCGTCTGACAGACGCGAGTAGAGGAGAGCTGATCGGCGACTCTCCTGACAGGATGCTCACACTGGACCACCAGGGAAGCCACCAGGACCACCAGGGAAGGGGACAACATGTGAATGGCCAGGTACATCCCCTATGGCCATCCACATGTAAAAAGATAAGCACAATAGATGCCAATCAGTGCCCACAATTGGGCACTGACTGGCAAAAGAGTAAATAAACAAGTGATGACCAGCAATGCCATCAGTGCCACCCCTCAGTGTCCATCAGTGCCACCCCTCAGTGTCCAGCAGTACCACCTCTCAGTGCCCATCCATGCCCAGTGCCCACCTATCAGTGCCCATCTGTGCCACCTATCAGTGCCACCCATATGTTCCCATCAGTGCCACCCACATGTACCCATCAGTGCCGCCCATGAGTGCCCATCAGTGCCGCCTATGAGTGCCCATCAGTGCCGCCTATGAGTGCCCATCAGTGCCGCCTATGAGTGCCCATCAGTGCCGCCTATGAGTGCCCATCAGTGCCGCATACCAGCGCCGCCCATCAGTGCCACCTGATCGGTGCCCATCAGGGCTGCCATATCAGTGCCCGTAATTGAAGAATAAGGCCGCGTACACACGATCGGTGCAACCCGATGAGAATGGCCTGACAGACCGTTTTCATCGGTTCACAGACTGATGGACTGATGTGCGTACACAGCATCAGTTCAAAAACCGATCATGTCAGTACGCGGTGACGTAAAACACAACGACGTGCTGAAAAAAATTCAATGCTTCCAAGCATGCGTCGACTTGATTCTGAGCATGCGCGGGTTTTTGGACCGATGCTTTTGCGTACTAACCATCGGTTTGGACCAATGGTCAGGCGTCCATCGGTCCGATTTTAAAGCAAGTTTTAAAACTTTGGTCCGACGGACCGTACACACGGTCGGTTTGGACCGATGAAACTGGACTTAAGTCCATTTTCAGCGGTTTGGACCGATCGTTTGTACGCGGCCTAAAACATACTTAGTTACAAAAAAAATAACCTAAAAAAATAAAAACTGTTTAGGTACAGTGTAGCATGACCGCGCATTTTTCATTCAGAGTGCGACAGTGCTGAAAGCTGAAAATTGGCTTGGGCAGGAAGGTGCGCAAGTGCCTGGTATTGAAGTGGTTAAACAGCCGCCACCCTCTTCTAATTACCCTGTAGAAGGAAGATGATTATACTTACCTATGCTCAGGGTGCTCTGGCCCAGTCCTGTGATTGGATTCCAGTGGTGGCTTCAGGGGAGAGGAGGGACTTCTGTCAATGAATGCCCCTATAGTAAGCCTATGGGTGAGATTACTACCCAGCCATTTCAACCACATGACTGGTCCGAAACACCCTCCTTCTACAGGGTAGTTAGGAGTTAGAAGGGGGTTGGGAGCAGTTTTAGGCTTAGTTAGTTAAAGCCTGTAATTCCACTTTAAAATGAGGAGCTCTAGAAAATGATATTTACAAAACTGACACAACTTACTATTTTGGAGTGTATTTGTGGTGCAATACTTGACATCCTAAAAAAAAAATGATTTACTAAAAGGAGTTGAAAATCTTTACTCAAAAAATTGTATGAACATTAACTTCAATTTTCCAATCATTCAAACAGCAAATTCCTTTTTACCTCCTATGTCTGCATGTGATTGGATAATTGAAGTGTATTGTGTAAAGATTATCAACGCCTTTAGTAACCCTATTAAGTCTGTTTTCTTCTATACCCAAATACATGTTCTTGGCTGTTGATTGCAGGAGGACCCCAAAAGCAGTTGCTTTTTCTTTCTGTAGCCCAAGGTCCATAGTTGTAAAAAGATCCTGTCATTGTCCATTAAAGGGTAACACCACGTTGGATAAAAAACCTCTGGGAACATTGTACATGGCAAAAAATATTATATATTATTTAGGGCTGTTACTGATCAAAATTTTTATGTTCAATTAATCAATTGTTTTTAATCGATTAATTGACTAATTTCGATTAATTATAACACACATACAGATCCAAGTATTTTTAGCTGATCTCCTTACAGGCTGATTCCCAGTGCAGCTACCAACCACTGGAAAAATGGATAGCAGGATACAAAAAACACACAAAGGCAGCGCTCGATGGGAATAGCGTTAAAACTTTTATAGTCTTCAAGTCGGTAACAAAATAAATATTGCACTGGAGATAAAATCGATGTAGCTACATAAACTGTAAAAATGCTGCGAGTAATACCAAACGGTAACAAAAGCAGTCATAAAAACATGTAGCTAAGTATGATACTGGTATAAAAATGTGTACAACGATACCACTGCTGAATCCAGATGAGGAGGGGTTAACATCAGTCCGTCGGCATGTAGATCTCCCATGAAGGGAACTATCACAACTCCCAGTGGATGGCCGTAGATTCCCAGGTTGGTAGAGGGAAGTGATAGAGGGAAGTGTAACAGCCCTTGCGTGTGGCAGATAGTAAGGTCCCGCCGGCATGCAGATATGAAGGCACAGCAAAGGAGCCCTTCAGATGGACACGGCAAGCCCCGCCAATGTCCGTGATGTCAACGAATCTCCGATGGAACTCCCTGAAGACCCGGAAGCTGGCGAGGAATTTTGATCGATCAAAGAAATTAAAGATTAATCGATGAATTAATAGTTAATTTCCACAGCCCTAATATTATTAACTATATAATATACAAGCCACAGTAAAAATGACCTTTCCTTTTGAATCAGAACATGCCGGAGCAAAAGGGAACCTGGGAGAAGGGCCCGCATGACTGGGGGGACAACTTCGGAGGTAGCACAGGTTTGTTACTTAGAGAAAAGTGGGTCAGATCAAAGGGGGGGAGTTATGGTCAGTTGGGGTAGGTGTGGCATTAGTTAATTTGGTCCCTGATGGGGGGAGGGGTCATCTCAGTCTGGGGGCAACAGGAGAAGAGGCAGCACAGAAGTTGTGTTTTCCCACCCACCCTCCCTCTATTTTAGCAATATGATATATAATGTGTGTATTGTTTTGGGTTTATGGTAGCAGGGGTCTCTGGTTTGTGAAGGTTGGAATGATGGAAGGTAAACGGGATATGTTGTGGGGATGGGTTGGACCTATATAGGTATGGGTACCCTCCCTATCTAAAAAATAATGGGCTATCAGTCATCAGGCTGCATTGGCAAGAAGGTGGCAATAGTTGGTCCCTGAGCTGGTGGGATCGCGGCTAGGGGCCAGGATGCCAAGGTGGTGGTGGTACAGCCGATGCGATAGAATACCTTCCTTCATGAACCTCAGACATAGCAGTCAGTTTGAAAAAGTTGGGGTTATATATGTTGTGTGTGTGTGTGTATAAATTTAGTTATTTGTATACTAATTTGTAGGGCTGTGGAAATTAACTATTAATTCCTCGATTAATCTTCAATTTTTTTGATCGATCAAAATTCATTTGATTGGTACTCACCTCTCCACCGGCTTCCGTGTCTTCAGGGAGTTCCTTCGGAGATCCGGTGACGTCATGGACACCGGCGGGGCTTGCCGTGTCCATCTGAAGGGCTCCTGTGCTGTGCCTTCATATCTGCATGCCGGTGGGACCTTACTATCTGCCACACGCAAGGTCTGTTACACTTCCCTCTATCACTTCCCTCTATCAACCTGGGATTCTACAGCCATCCACTGGGAGTTGTGATCGTTCCCTTCACGTCACATCTACATGCCGACGGACTGATGTTAACCCCTCCTCATCTGGATTCAGCAGTAGTATCGTTGTACACATTTTTATACCAGTATCTTACTTAGCTACATGTTTTTATGACTGCTTTTGCTACCGTTTGGTATTACTCGCACCGTGTTTACAGTTTATGTAGCTACATCGATTTTATCTCCAGTGCAATATTTATTTTGTTACCTACTTGAAGACTATGAAAGTTTTAATGCTATTCCCATCGAGTGCTGCCTTTGTTAGTTTTTTGTATCCTGCTATCCATTTTTCTAGTGGTTGGTAGCTGCACTGGGAATCAGCCTGCAAGGAGATCAGCTAAAAGTAGTTGGATCTGTATGTGCGTTATAATTAATCGAAATTAGTCGATTAATCGATTTAAAAAAAAACGATTCATCGAACACAAAATTTTTAATCAGTAACAGCCCTAGTAATTTGTTATATGTTAATAAAGGGGCCGGACGGCCATTTAATCCAGATGGTGTGGTGTACTTATTTATCTAGGTAAGTCAAGGAAAAGGTTGGGTTATGGTTTTCAGGTGGGCAGACTGGACATCAGCTATACACCAGTCATGCATCTGCTATCATTTTCTGTAAAATTCAGTGCAATAGGGCAACCTGGAGGTGTTCTGTACAAAGTTGGTGTATACAACAATGTCCTGATTGTGTGATTTTGGACATCCCTGCAATAGAAATTATATGTTCAGTGAGATGGTCCCTAAGGATGAATTTCTTCTAAAGTAGGGTGACCAGACATCCCCAGTTTCAGGGGACAGTCCCCTGATTGAGGACACTGTCCCCGGACCAAGTCTGTCCCTGGTTTTGTCCCCAGATTGGATTTAATAGGGGACAGGGGCAATTTCAAAGACAGTCAGCGCAGAATTAAAATAAAAAAAATAGAATTACACACCCCCGCTCGGCCGTGCCTACTAGCATAAGGGGGTTGTATTTTTCCCATGATCTTTGCCCCCTTCTGATGATCATGTGCTGGTCGGAGCAGAGGTAATATTTCTTCAGTTTCGGGCACATGCCCATTCAGCTCTACTCGCATCTGCTTCTGCCTTGGCTCAAATCCTGGCCAGCCACCTGCCTATGTTCCTCCCCTCCCCATCCAGTAGTAGCCGAGGATCGGAGAGTTATGCCTCGTACACACGGTCGTTTTTTGCGATGAAAAAAAACGACGTTTTTTAAAACGTCATTTAAATTGATCGTGTGTGGGCAAAACGTCGTTTTTTGTCTTAAAAAAAACGACCAAAAAAAAATTCCAACATGCTTGAATTTTTTGTGTCGTTTTTCAAAACGTCGTTTTTTGTTTCACAAAAAGTCACCGTGTGTAGCAAAAACGTCGTTTTTCAACCCGCCATGCCCAGAAGCTGTTATGAAGCGAGCTTCAATGGAAAAGTGTGGTGAACGTAACCTCGCTTTTTGTGAAAAAAACGATTGTGTACAACATCGTCTTTGAGTACGTTTCAAAAATGTCGTTTTTTACTTCACAAAAAATGTCGTTTTTTTTTCATCGCAAAAAACGACCGTGTGTACGCGGCATAAGACTTGTGAGGCGGGTGGCGACGGGCAGAGAGCCGCTGACTGTTGCCATTACTAGTAAAGAAAAAATATGTCTGGATTTCATTTTAAAAATCTGGTCACCTTATTCTAAAGGGAAGCAGGCACTGCAGCACTGACACTCCCATTTAGGAAATAGATTTCCTCCGCACGCTGTCGGCTGAAAATGAATCACCGGAGTACAGAATGAACTGCACTTCTGTGATGCACAGCAGAAGATTAGACAAAACAGTCTTTTAGCGGTACTTCTCCTTTAAAGATATTAAACTTCTTCTGATGCATTCACTATTGCAGTCACTTCTTGACTTGCTCTTGAAATGAAATAGTTCATTTGTAAAAACAATAAAAATAAATGAGAGTTTACACACAGGCGGCGCAACTTTGGGGGCGACTCGGCAAGGTGATCTCAAGACGACTTGAGAGGCAACTTGTAAAATGACTTCTGTATTGAAGTCAATGCAAGTCGCCCCCAAAGTCGTACAGGAACCTTTTTCTAAGTCGGAGGGTTGTGCTATCTTGACATTTCTTGGCCTCCGAAACTGTGATAGGTAGTGAGGAGTAGTGATGAGCGGAATACGCCATATTCGATTTCGCGATATTTCGCAAATATTTTAAAGAATATTCGCGAATATTCGTTAATATCGAATATTCGTGGTATTTTATAAAAAAAAAAATTGCGAAATTTCGCCAATGCGAAATTTCGCTAATGTGAAATTTTGCTATTTTTTTTTTGTGTGACTTTTAATATCGAATATTCGTGATATTTTATAAAAAAAAAAAAAAAATGCGAAATAATATGCGAAATTTCGCTATTTTTTTTTGGATAAAATATCACGAATATTCGATATTTACGAATATTCGCTATATTTTATAAAAAAAAAAATGCGAAATTTTCGCTAGTGCGAATGCGAAAATGATTGCGAATTTGATTGCAAAATTTGAAAAATACAAATATTCAAAATAGCGAATATTCGCCGCAATATTCGAGTTATTCGCGAATACTCGAATATGCAATATTCGTAGCGAATATTCGCAATGCGAATATTCGTGAGCAACACTAGTGAGGAGTAAAATCACAATTTTAGAAAGCCTGAAGGCGGTGATTGGGTTTCGTGGTCCCGTACACGGTTAGACTCCCAAAAAGTCCCACACATGTAGTATTCCTGTACTAAGGAGAAGCAGCAGAATGTATTTTGGGGTGTAATTTCACATTTGCCCATGGCAGGTTTTAGGCAAAATATCATTTCACTGACAACTTTGTAAAAAAAATAAATAAAAAAAAACATTTTTGTAATTTTTCAATCACTTGTTAAAAAAAAGTAATATTCAATTGCTCAACAAGCCTCTCAGCAAAATTCCTTGGGGTGTCTACTTTCCAAAATTAGGTCATTTTTTGGGGGGGACGAGCTTTGTACTGCCCTGCCATTATTGCACCGTAAGAAATTAGAGAGATGAGATGGCTGACTCTGAAGCCGCGTACACACGGCAGAGAACCTCGACGGGCAGAACACATCGTTCCGCCCGTCGAGGTTCTCTGCCGGCCGTCAGATTCGGCGACCCGCCCGTCGGGAATGGCAACCAGCCATTCTTCCAGGCGGGCCGTCGAGGAAATAGAGAGCGTGCTCTCTATTTCGGCTCGACGGGCTTCCCGACGGGAAGCTCGCTGAGACCGTACACACGGCCGAGGTCCTCGCTGGAATGTGCATTCCAGCGAGGTTCTCGCTGATTTTCAGCGAGAACCTCGGCCGTGTGTACGGGGCCTGAGTGTAGGCTGCTTCCCCCTGACCTTAATCCCTGTCCAGGGCCTCTGCATTAGCTGACTACACTTGCATGCTGGTGGGGTGTTTGACTCCCATGACTTGACTACCTAAGTCTCCTCCTATCATGGCTTTTAAATGGGCAATGACTACACCCACTACATCACTAAGGAGAGACTTTGCTAAAAGGGGCTTATAACGTTTTCCTTTCCCATAATAGAACAGAGCCATCTAGTGGCCAGGCAGCAAACTGCACATGCTTACAGAATTTGAGTTAAAGAGGAGCTCCAGCAGTTTATTAAAAGTCAGCAGCTACTTTTAGTAAACACACACTTACCTGTCCCAGGATCCAGCGATGTGGCCATCCGAACCGTCACTTCTCTCCCACTCCTCACCCCAGCGCTGGCATTTTAACTGTGGGCTCTCGGCTGTGGCAACTTCTATCTTATACATTTATCCTACATACTGTATCTAAGGAAATGTTCATCTCATCTTAAAATCTAATATTTTTTAATTTAAAAAAAAGATGGTAAAACAAACACAAACATATACAAATTATCTTATTATATACGTTCTATCTTATCCATCTATCTTATCTTATCCTACTTTACAATATAATTCTATCTTATCCATCTATATCTGATATGTGTATAACTTAATTATACATCTTGGGCCAGATTCTCAAAAGAGATATGCCGGTGTATCGCAGGAAACACCGTCGTATCTCTGTTTTTTTTACTGGGTATCTATGCGTCTGATTCATAGAATCATTTACGCATAGATACAGTGAAGATCCGACAGGTGTAAAACACTTACACTGTCGGATCTTAGATGTAATGACTTCGCTGGCCACTAGGTGGGCCTTTACGTTCATTTCTCATTTGCCTATGCAAATGAGCCTAATACGCCGATTCCCGAACGTTTTTATGCCGCCCCGTCGTTGTTTACATCGTTTCCATAAGCGTAAGGTTACCCCTGCTATATGAGGGGTAACCTTACAAAGTTCCGTCATATGCCATGGAAAGTATGGCGTCGGGACAGCGTCGTCTTTTTCCGTCGTTTACAACGTTTTACTAAGTCGTTCGCGAATAGGGATTTACGTAAACAACGCTCACCTCGGTTTCATTCATGTTTTCCTACGTGAGCTGGAGCATGCGCACTGGGCTATTTTTGCGGCCGGCGCATGTGCAGTTCGATCGACGCGGAGCCCGCTTAATTTAAATACAAGCCGCCCCCTTTGAATTATGCGGCCTTACGCTGGGCCATTTACACAACGCAGCCGCAACTTACGGAGCAAGTGCCTTGGGAATACGGCACTTGCTCTGTTAAGTTGCGGCGGCGTAGTGTAAATGGCTTACACTACGCCGTCGGCCAATCTATGTGAATCTGGCCCCTTATCTTTATATCTAATGAAAAAAATACCTACATGACCTCATGATTTGGGCGTTCCCTGGATGGGTAGGACAAGACTTCAAAAAGTGACCTGCCTGGCCACAATAAAGGCACAATCTCTCCCTTCTCCTAAAGCCGCGTACACACGATCAGTCCATCCGATGAGAACGACTGACTGATGGTCTGATGTGCCTACACACCATCAGTTAAAAAAATGATCGTGTCAGAACGCGGTGACATAAAACACACGACGTGCTGAAAAAAATGAAGTTCAATGCTTCCAAGCATGCGTCAACTTGATTCTGAGCATGCGCAGCTTTTTAACCGATGCTGTTGCATACTAACAATCGGTTTTGACCTATCAGTTAGGCGTCCATCGGTTAAATTTTAAAGCAAGTTTTTGACCGAAGGATAACTGACCGATGGGGCCCATACACAATCGGTTTTGACCGATGAAAACAGACTTCAGTGTGTACGCGGCCTAAGGGTTCTCTCATCCGCAGGGAGACGTGTGAAGCCCAACTGCATGGGTTCCACCTCACTGACTGACTCAGTACCAGGAGGCGAGGGAAGCAAGGGTGCGACTGCAAAGCTTGGTAACAAATGTACAGGAGGCTTCCGCAAGCGCTCCTTAACCACTTAAGGACCTTGGCTGTTTTTCAGATTTGGCGTTTACAAGACTAAAACTGTTTTTTTTTTTGCTAGAAAATTACTTAAAACCCCCAAACATTATATATATTTTGTTTAACACCCTAGAGAATAAAATGGCAGTCATTGCAATACTTTTTGTCACACCGTATTTGCGCAGCGGTCTTTTTGAAAAAAAAAACACTTTTTTGAATTAAAAAATAAGACAACAGTAAATTTAGCCCAATTTTTTTATATATTGTGAAAGAGAATGTTACGCCGAGTAAAATGATACCCAACATGTCACGCTTCAAAATTGCGCCCGCTCGTGGAATGGCGTCAAACCTTTATCCTTTAAAATCTCTATAGGCGACATTTAAAAAATTCTATAGGTTGCATCTTTTGAGCTACAGAGGAGGTCTAGGGCTAGAATTATTGCTCTCACTCTAACGTTCGTAGTGATAACTCACTTGTGTGGTTTGAACACTGTTTTCATATGCGGGCGCTATTCACGTATGCGCTCGCTTCTGCGCGCAAGCTCGTCAATACGGGGAGCTTTAAAATGATTATTTTTTGTTTTCTTATTTATTTTTATTTATTTTATTAATTTTTACACTGAAAAGAAAAATGGATCACTTGTATTCCTATTACAAGGAATGTAAACATCCCTTGTAATAGAAAAACCACGGTCTTCTTAACCACTTCCTTACTGGGCACATATACCCCTTCCTGACCAGGTGAAATTTCAGCTTCTGGCACTGCGTCGCTTTAACTGACAATTGCGCGGTCGTGCGACGTGGCTCCCAAACAAAATTGGCGTCCTTTTTTCCCCACAAATAGAGCTTTCTTTTGGTGGTATTTGATCATCTCTGTGGTTTTTATTTTTTGCGCTATAAACAAAAAAATAGCGACAATTTTGAAAAAAAGTCAATATTTTTTACTTGTTACTATAATAAATAGCTAATTTAAAAAAAAAAAAAAAACATTTTTTTTTTCTCAGTTTAGGACGATACGTATTATTCTACATATTTTTGGTAAAAAAAAAAAAAAACGCAATAAGCGACTGGTTTGCGCAAAAGTTATAGCGCTTACAAAATAGGGGACAGAATTATTATTAATTTTTATTATTAATTTTTTTACTAGTAATGGCGGCGATCTGCGATTTCTATTGTGAATACGATGTTATGGCGGACACATCGGACACTTTTGACACATTTTTGGCGCCATTCACATTTATACTGCGATCAGTGCTATAAAAATGCACCGATTACTGTATAAATGTGACTGGCAGTGAAGGGGTTAACACTAGGGGGTGAGGAAGGGGTTGATGTGTACCCTGTATTGTGTTCTAACTGTGTGGGGGGAGGGGGGACTGGGGGAGGTGACCGATGCTGTGTCCCTATGTACAAGGGACACAGATCGGTCTCCTCTCTCCCCTGACAGAACGTGGATCTCTGTGTTTACACACAGAGATCTGCGTCTTGTCCCTGTAACCGCTGATTGCGAGTGCCTGGGGGACATCGCGGCCCGCCAGGCACGCGCATCGGTTTTCCAGGAATGTTTGCGCGCCCTCTAGTGGCCTGGAAGAGCACAGGACTAGAGATTCAGAACCACCCGAGGCCACATATATACGTACGGCCGTCGGGAAGTGGTTAAATATGAGATCTGGGGTGAAAAAGACCTCAGATCCCATAATTAGATTTAAATGCAAAAAAAAAATGTTGTCATTTCAAAAAATGACAACTAGAAAATATTGCTTTAAGAAGCATGGGCGGAAGTGACGTTTTGACGGGACGGGTGGGGGCCATCTTGCCCTCACTCGTATCCCAGCCAAGCAGGAGACAGGACCCGATCGCCTCCGCAAATCCGGTAAGCGGCGGAGCCGGAGGGCACGGGAGAGCGGAGACCACCTTTATCGTTTACAGGACCGCTCACAGTAAAAGATGGATATCTCGGTTGTGGCAGTAGCTGCTGCCGTTACTGAGATTTCCATCTTTAAAAACAGGATGTATATAGTCGTGAGCAGGTATATTTATATATTCAACTATCTTATTAGTATATCATCTATATACATACATATTTGTCAACATACTTACCTGCAAATCTTTACACACTCACTTATCTATCTCACCTTTTATTTATTTTTTGTTAATGTCCAGCCTCCAACCTCCCCTTATAGCTGGCCAAGCACACTCCTTTTTCTTTCTCGTACATCACGGGACACAGAGCGGCATATTCATTACTATATGGTACTCCATATAACCCATATAGTAATGAATATGCCGCTCTGTGTCCCGTGATGTACTCCAAGAAAAGGATTTTACAGGTAAGCTGTATTTAAAAATCCCTTTATTTCTAGATGGTAAACCAGTATATACAGTACATACATACCGGTACTTACCAATATACTTACCTGCAAAACTCTACACACTTATCTTATCTTTATATACCATAATTGTTTTAACTATCTTATCAGTAAATCATCTATATACATATATACGTATGAACATACTTACCTGCAAAACTCTACACACTTACTTATCTATTTTATCTTATTTTTATTTATTTTTAAACTATCATCAGTATATCTTTATACATAATTACTTACCAACGTACTTACCTGCAAAACTCTAAAACGTACTTATCTATCTTATCTTTATTTTTATTTATTTTTTAAACGATCTTATTAATATATCTATATACATATATACTTACCAATATACTTACCTGCAGAACTCTACATTCTCACTTATCTATCTTATCGTTATTCTTTTTCTCTTATCACTATATACATATATACTTACTAGGGTTGCACCAATACCACTTTTTAAAGACCGAGCACAAGATCTGATACTTTTTACTTTTTAAGTACTTGCCGATACCAATTACCAAAACTTGTTTTTGCATGGATGACCTCCTTCAACCGCCACCATTCTGTCCGATGAAAGCACTCTTAGGCCACGTACACACGAGCAGACCGGTCCGACGGACCGTTTTCATGGGTCCACCGCTGAAGTGGCCTGATGGTCTGATGTGCGTACACACCATCAGTCCAAAATCCGATCAGACCAGAACGCGGTGAAGTAGAATACAACGACGTGCTGAAAAAACGAAGTTCAATGCTTCCAAGCATGCGTCGACTTGATTCTGAGTATGCGCAGGTTTTTGGTCCGTTGCTTTTGTGTACTAACCATTGTTTTGGTCCGACGGACAGGCGTCTATCTGACAGATTTTAAAGCAAGTTTTAAAACTTTGGTCCGATGGACAATGGTCCAATGGGCCGTACACATGATCAATTTGGTCCGATCGTGTGTACGTGGCCTTAGTGGTCACTAAGGCAGGCCTGGTGAGGACTTAAAGGGGTTGTAAAGGTAATTTTTTTTCCCCCTAAATAGCTTCCTTTACCTTAGTGCAGTCCTCACTTCCTGTTCTTCTGTCCGTAACTCCACACAGTAATGCAAGGCTTTCTCCCTGGTGTGGAGAAAGCCTCTTGAGGGGGAAGAGGGCGAGCAGGCAAGTCAGGACACTCTCTACTGCAGATAGAGAAAGGAGCTGTGTGTTGGTGGGCGTCCTGACACTCCTGCTCGCCCTGTCCCCCTCAAGAGGCTTTCTCCACACCAGGAAGAAAACCTTGCATTACTGTGTGTAGTTACAGACAAAAGAACAGGAAGTGAGGATTTCTCAGAAGAAATAAGGACATTTAAAAACAAAATCGAACAATGAGGGAAGTGAAGGAGGACTGCACTAAGGTAAAGGAAGCTATTTAGGGAATTTTTTTTTTTTTACCTTTACAACCCCTTTAACCAAGAAGATATGGAAAGTCAATCTACAGTTCCATATTGAGACTAAATCAAAGGTGCACACTGAATATGCTTTTATGGCTAATAAAAGGTAATGGCAGGCGTCTTGTAGTATCTGCTCGTAGAATGGACTTATTTGTATTGCCTATTCACACCACAGCACTGTGTGCATGCATTTTCATGCATCGCCTCATGTTGCAGTGCACAGCATTAGGCAGCTATTCAAAATGAATGGGCTGCAGCACACCTCAAGGTATGAAAAAAATATCTGCTCTCTGTATCTTTTGCAGCATATTGCACATGACACAATGCTTTGTGTTGCACTTCTGTGTGTTGCAAATGGTGTGAATTGCCCCAAATGTAAAAAAAAAAAAAAAAAACCTTAGGAGCGGTTGCCATTGTCTGAACCAGGTATTAAAAGTATTAAAAAATGTATTTAATATTGCTTATGGTTTGTGGCTAACCAACTTTTCTATTGGGTTTCATAATTTTGAATTTGACTCAATGATTTTTGGTAGTATGAATGGCATTGATATAGTTGTCTGTGTGTAGCTTTTATGAGATTTACACATAATAATAAAGCCTCACGTGTGATTTCTATTTCTGGCCCAATATTACGAGTTGCAGCAGAATTACTCCGGAGCCTTGGAATCCATGAACAAAATCCTAGCCAGCTCTGCAGGCTTTATTCCCGCTCTCATTAAGAAAATGAAGCTACAACTGGCTTTATAAGACTGGGAACAGACAGTAGAGACATCTCTGAGGCCGCGTACACACGATCGAACATGTCCGCAGACCAGTTTCAGCGGACAGATTCGATCGTGTGTACGGCCTAGCGGACAGGTTTCCAGCGGACAAAAGTTTTAAAACATGCTTTAAACCTTGTCCGCTGGAAACATGTCCGTCGGACAGTACGACTAACCAGCGGACAGAAATTCCCCGCATGCGTCGAATGGATTCGACGCATGCGCGGAAGCATTTTATTCCCTGGTTTGGTAACGTGGCAGCGTCAACGTCACCGCGTTCTCTGTCCGAGGGGATTTTCGTCCGATGGTGTGTACACACCGCCGGACCAAAATCCTGCAGGAGACATGTCCGATGAAAACGGTCCGCGGACATGTCTCCTCGTGTGTACGGGGCCTGAGGCTCAGGATGCAGCTAACACACCACCATGTCATGTGCTTTTGTTTTCAGATAGTTAGAGATATTGGGAATAGTGTTGAGCAGAATATGCCATATTCGATTTCGCGATATATCTCGAATATATAGTCGAATATTCGAGATATATTCGCTAAATACGAATATTCGTGATATTTTTTGGAAATGAAAATATTGCGAATTTTCGCTATTGCGAATTTTCGCTATTGCGAATGCGAATCGCGAATTGCGATTGCGAAATTTCGAGAAATGCGGAAAGGAGCACTCTGATTGGCTCAGAATATTCGTGATATATTACAATATAAAATAATTGCGAATATTCGAGAAATGCAGAAGGAGCACTCTGATTGGCTCAGAATATTCGTGATATATTACAATACACAATAATTGCGAATATTCGGCAAATGCGGAAGGAGCACTCTGATTGGCTCAGAATATTCGTGATATATTACAATACACAATAATTGCGAATATTCGAGAAATGCGGAAGGAGCACTCTGATTGGCTCAGAATATTTGTGATATATTACAATATAAAATAATTGCGAATATTCGAGAAATGCGGAATGGAGCACTCTGATTGGCTCAGAATATTCGTGATATATTACAATATAAAATAATTGCGAATATTCGAGAAATGCGGAATGGAGCACTCTGATTGGCTCAGAATATTCGTGATATATTACAATATAAAATAATCGCGCGATATCGCTATTGCCGAATAATCGCATTGCGATTTTTCGGCAATATAAAATGAGCGCTGCAGCTACTCGGCCCAAGGTCTCTAATCATACCAGCAATGCTTTTAGACGTCGATGGGGATCTCTAGGATGTGATCTGTTCTAAAAAAAAAATTGAAAAAATTTGAATATTCGAAATAGCGAATATTCGCCGCGATATTCGTGTTATTCGCGAATACTCGAATATGCAATATTCGTAGCGAATATTCGCAATGCGAATATTCGTGAGCAACACTAATTGGGAAGTGGGTGGGCTGGTGGCATTTAGGTTTCTAGGAAAACACAGAAGAAGCAATTATGGAACACAATTGGAACTGACTTTGAGAACAGTGAGATGATGATCTTTAAAGGGTTAGTAAATGAAAAAATGGTTTTCATTTAAAATAACAAACATGTTATACTAACCTCCACTGTGCAATTTGTTTTGCACAGAGTGGCCCCCGATCCACGTCTTCTGGGGTCCCTCGGCGACTGTCTCTGGTTCTCTTTTTTTTTAAAGATTGATTGCTATGCCCCTGGGTGGCAATCGACACCCTTAATAGTAACTGTGCCACATCCTACAGCATTGAATAGAATTGTGGAGAAAAAATTTACTTTTTAGGCACCGATTTAGAAAAATAATTTTAATATCATTTACATAAATACATCCAATTCATCAATGACCACAAATATTGATGAATTCTGTGTAATTAAAACCGTGACATACACATAAACGCACACATTTGTCAAGATATAGTGTTGAACACAATATTCCTTATACATTCTAGAGCAAGCTATAGGTTTAATCAAATCAAACCAAAATGTAGCTGCTTGGTATAGCACTAGATGATTTCTGTACAAATCTTGACATCGATTTTCATTCCTCATGGAGTTGCTCTACATGTTTCGTGGTGAACCACTTCCTCGGGAGCTTTGAGAAATATACAAATTGGTGATGTACAAATGAAAAGAAAGGCTGGCTGTGATTGCCCGATGAAACCAGGAAAAAATGGCTGCTGATGCCCCAAAAAGGATGGGGCTAGATGGAAATGGTGGTCTGTCGTGGTTTCGATGGATGCCTCACTACCACCAAACAGGAAGGCCATTGCCCGAAGGGGGTGCTAACAAAACCTGGAATTACTCCTATTTAGGTGTCCTCAAGGCTCTCTGTCCATCTCAGGAAAAAAGTGGGCCATAGGGTTATATCTATCCTATTATCAACCACAGCACTTTCCTGAGTCCTGGATGCGGCTGCACTCTGCCGTCAGTAGTTCATGCAAGCTTACAATCTCAACTGTTCGGAGTAAAAGGTCAGTTCTTAGTTGAGGTGAAATATGCTTCCTTGAAGAAATTTGTTTTCAGGGATCACCTTTTCCAGAGGATGGGAGAGGCTCTGGAGAAGTCCTGCAGGCAAGCATGGGACAGGATGAAAAGGGAGCTAGAGAACAGGAGTGAGTAGGTCTTAGTGATGGGCAGCACAGAAGCTGAAAGCTGTGCAGTAGGCTGAAAAATGTGCCAGTGCATACTTGCTCTGCACGGCTGCCATTCAGAACACACTGCATGTTCTCAATGAATAGAAAGCATTCTCTGATTAGACAAGGTGAAAAGGCAGGGCAATGAATGGCACAATCCTCACCTCGTCTTGTCCAATCAGAGAATGAGTTCTTAGATTGGTGCTCAGCTCAGCCTGAGTGAGCAACCTTCTGTGTTCAGGACCTGGATATATGAAAAGTATAGTATTAGACAGGTATCTGCACCCCCCTCCCCCCTGAAAGGTGTGAAATGTGACACCGGAGGGGGGGAGGGTTCCGATCAGCGCAAGTTCACTTTAGGGTGGAGCTCCGCTTTAATTAAAACAATCTTGCTGTATTTTCCCAAATTCCAGCTCACCCAAGCAGTTTGTTTTTTGATTTTTTTTTTTCCTTTTGGGATAAGTGTATTCTGCTGCCACAATTATCTTTGATATTGTGTTTAAGTCCTGAAAGCAGCTCTAGATTTGTCAAGAATATAATTTCTTATCTTTGGGAAATTGGGATGTTCTAAGACCTGTTGAAGAAATGCGATGGGATAGTAATAAGGAACATTTTCAAAATAAAGCAAATGTGCTACACAACCTCAGATGCAATGTATACATGTGTCAGGGTACAAATGCAGCAAGTGCTCCCTCTGCAGGCAGATTCAGGAATATGCATCATTTCCAGGCGACATAAAGTCACAGAGCAGCCTTGCGCACCTAGAGATGCATTTTTTCTATTAAACTGCTTAAAATGTATTCCACTTTTGCAGACAAAATTTGAAAACCCCCACTGTATGTTTGTTTTACAGGCACATCTCATAAAATTAGAATATTTCCCAAAAAAAATCAGTAATTAAAAAAGTGAAACTCATATGTTACAGTGCGGAAAATACGTATTTGAACACCCTGCTATTTTGCAAGTTCTCCCACTTGGAAATCATGGAGGGGTCTGAAATTGTCATCGTAGGTGCATGTCCACTGTGAGAGACATAATCCAAAAAAAAAATTCCAGAACTCACAATTCATGATTTTTTAACTATTTATTTGTATGATACATGTGCAAATAAGTATTTGAACACCTGTCTATCAGCTAGAATTCTGACCCGTTATGGCCCATACACACGATCCGAATATCGGCCGACGGATCGTACGACTTTTTTCGCTTAATAATCGCGAGTAAAATAAAATAGGTTTTTAAACTCACGAAAATTCTCGTACGATAGAAAAAAAACAATCGGAAGTGATGTCATGTGTTGTAATGTATTTGTATTGTATTGTCGGACGACGGCTGTACTGACTAAACGAAAATCGGACGATCGGACATCGGACGAGAAAAATTTTCACGCTTGTCCGATCGAATTTAATCAGATGAACGGTCGTGATCGGCTGTCGAAAGTAGTGTACACACGATCCGAAAATCGTACGATCCATCATCGGACGATAGTTTTCGTCCGATATTCGGATCGTGTGTATGGGCCAAAAGTCTGCCTTTAAAATGTCCACCTCCACTCCATTTATTATCCTAAATTAGATGCACCTGTTTGAGGTCATTAGCTGCATAAAGACACCTGTCCACCCCATACAATCAGTAAGAATCCAACTACTAACATGGCCAAGACCAAAGAGCTGTCCAAAGACACTAGAGACAAAATTGTACACCTCCACAAGGCTGGAAAGGGCTACGGGGAAATTGCCAAGCAGCTTGGTGAAAAAAGGTCCACTGTTGGAGCAATCATTAGAAAATGGAAGAAGCTAAACATGACTGTCAATCTCCCTCGGACTGGGGCTCCATGCAAAATCTCACCTCGTGGGGTCTCAATGATCCTAAGAAAGGTGAGAAATCAGCCCAGGACTACACGGGAGGAGCTGGTCAATGACCTGAAAAGAGCTGGGACCACCGTTTCCAAGGTTACTGTTGGTAATACACTAAGACGTCATGGTTTGAAGTCATGCATGGCACGGAAGGTTCCCCTGCTTAAACCAGCACATGTCAAGGCCCGTCTTAAAGGGGTTGTAAAGGTACACGTTTTTTTACCTTAATGCATCCTATGCATTAAAGCGGAGCTCCACCCAGGAAAACAACATTTTCCCATGTTGTTTAAAAAAATTAAATAAAAAAAAACCTTAAAAAAAAAAAAAAAAAAAAATACTCACCCCCGAAATACCTGTTGCTATGCGGAAGTCCGTAATCTGCCTCTTCCACTCCGCGGTGCCTTTTCTTCTTGTCCTTCTCCTTGTGAATGGGGCGCGCTGCTTTCTGGGAACTGTGTGTGTTCTCAGAGAGCAGCGCGCCCATTCACAAGCCAGCGTGAGACTCACGCAGGCGCAGTAGGAAATGGGCAGTGAAGCCGTACGGCTTCACTGCCTGCTTCCCATTGTGTGAATGGTGGCACGGGACCCGGAGCGATCGCGGGACCGGCATCGGGGGGCCCATCAGCGCGGGCAAGTAGGACAAGGTAAGTGTCCTTATTTAAAGTCAGCAGCTACACTGTTAGTAGCTGCTGACTTAAAAAAAAAAAAAAAAATTGCGGCTGGAGCTCCGCTTTAAGGTAAAAAAACATCTCACAGCACCGCCCCCCCCCCCCCCCCCCCGAGCCCCCGTTGTACTTACCTGACCGTTCGAATCTCCCGGGCGCGTCCACGTCGTCCTCTTCGGTTCCCAGCCTGGCCGTTGATTGGCTAGGCTGGGCGGATTGATAGCGGCGCAGCCATTGGCTAGCGCTGCTGTCAATCAGAGCGGATGACGC
Source organism: Rana kukunoris (assembly GCA_029574335.1). Classification (NCBI taxonomy): domain Eukaryota; kingdom Metazoa; phylum Chordata; class Amphibia; order Anura; family Ranidae; genus Rana; species Rana kukunoris. The sequence continues at coordinate 193,773,902 of CM056054.1, forward strand.
GGCGCGCCGGAGGCGGAGCCGAGTGATACAGTCGGTGGCTATGGCCGCCGCTGTATCACGGGAGCGCGCTCGCAAAAGCTTTCTTCCATGCGAGCGCCCTCGCATGAAGAGGGAAAGCTTTTGCGAGGAGGAGCCCAGACAGCCGCCGAGGGACCCCAGAAGACAGCTTTCCGGGCCACTCTGTGCAAAACTAACTGCACAGTGGAGGTAAGTATCACATGTTTGTTATTTTTTTTTTTTAAAAGCCCTGACTTTAGTGTCCCTTTAAGTTTGCCAATGACCATTTGGATGATCCAGAGGAGTCATGGGAGAAAGTCATGTGGTCAGATGAGACCAAAATAGAACTTTTTGGTCATAATTCCACTAACCGTGTTTGGAGGAAGAAGAATGATGAGTACCATCCCAAGAACACCATCCCTACTGTGAAGCATGGGGGTGGTAGCATCATGCTTTGGGGGTGTTTTTCTGCACATGGGACAGGGCGACTGCACTGTATTAAGGAGAGGATGACCGGGGCCATGTATTGCGAGATTTTGGGCAACAACCTCCTTCCCTCAGTTAGAGCTTTGAAGATGGGTCGAGGCTGGGTCTTCCAACATGACAATGACCCGAAGCACACAGCCAGGATAACCAAGGAGTGGCTCTGTAAGAAGCATATCAAGGTTCTGGCGTGGCCTAGCCAGTCTCCAGACCTAAACCAATAGAGAATCTTTGGAGGGAGCTCAAACTCCTTGTTTCTCAGCGACAGCCCAGAAACCTGACTGATCTAGAGAAGATCTGTGTGGAGGAGTGGGCCAAAATCCCTCCTCCAGTGTGTGCAAACCTGGTGAAAAACTACAAGAAACGTTTGACCTCTGTAATTGCAAACAAAGGCTACTGTACCAAATATTAACATTGATTTTCTCAAGTGTTCAAATACTTCTTTGCAGCTGTATCATACAAATAAATAGTTAAAAAAATCATACATTGTGATTTCTGGATTTTTTTTGTTTTCATTATGTCTCCTACCTACGATAACAATTTCAGACCCCTCCATGATTTCCAAGTGGGAGAACTTGCAAAATAGCAGGGTGTTCAAATACTTATTTTCCGCACTGTATATAGATGAGTTACACACTTTCAAGCATTTCTTTCTTTTACATTTTGATGATTATGGCTTACAACTAATGAAAACCCAAAATTCAATATCTCAGAAAATTAGAATATTACATAATGCCAAGGAGATTTTTCTATATGCCATGCGTAATCCATATTGCCTGCGCTTTAGGCCCCCTTTCAGCCTAATGGTATAATACAACTTAGTATCACTCTGTTTACTGCATATCCCCAAGTAAACAACCATGACCAACATGCCTTCATGCTTACAGTGCATCCTCAATCTTTATTTATAGAATAGAGCTTGTTGGGTTCACAAATCGGCCAATCAAGCACAGACAATCCTAAAACAGGAGGGGTTATACAACAACCAATGACTAGGGGAGTCTTATGGGTGTGTCTGGGCCGGGGCAGTGTGCATGATTTCCCACTCCCTGTACCTGTAAGCCATCATCTTCAAATAAACAAAGGATGCCGCGTGCTTGAAATCATGGTCTCTCCGACCATAACAATTCAAAGACTCCCGTTTTCACTGTTGGTGTGAATCCTTATTCTATGTTGTTCAGAGAACAACACATACCCGGATTATACTACTGTTCCCTGTGGATGGGAGATTATCTGCAGGGGCACGCCACGCCCCCCCAAATGTGTTGATCAGGCACCCCGAGATGATATAAGTGTACATCCGCTCATAACCGATAATGTCTTAATAATCCCCCCCCAACAAACCCTGCGCATCGCACAGTAACCCTTCGCTGGCGACATATCCCCACTTTATATATATATATATATATATATTATTATTTTTTTTACAATGCTTTCTTTTTTTTAGGGGGGAGTGGATGGTGTCAGTGTTTTTCATTACAATTTTTATTATTTTTTACAATATTTTTTTTTTATTATTTATTGCAAATTTTTTATTTATTTTTAGCTCTGTTGGGGGCTTTGGTGAGATATCGGGATCTTAACAGACCTTTAACATCTCCCCTTTGAGACAGAGAAAGGCACTAAGGTCACAGATTCCCCAGTCCCTTTCTCAGCAGCCTCAGTTGCACTGAAAATGAATGAACAGGAGATAGAAGCTCCTCTCCATTCATAAACTGAAGCATTGTAAACACAGTTTAATGATGTTTCATTATATGAATGGACAGAGTCAGTGATCACTGACTCTGTTCATTTGGAAAAGGTAGGAGCCGGGTTTAGATGCTCCTACCTGCGCTCTCCATCCTGACAGATCGAGGAAAGAGGGATGGAAGAGGATATGGAGGGGGACAAGGAGCAGAGGGCGAGAGCAGCAGCACGGAGAGGTGGACACAAGGCACGGTGGGGGGACAGCGGCAGCTGGAGGGGGGACGCGGGGAGGGACAGAAGCAGCATGGAGGGGGGACACACAGCATGGAGGGGGACAGCAGCGGCATGGAGGGGGACAGCAGCGGCATGGATGGGGGGACGCAGGCGGCAGGATGGGGGGGGACAGCAGCAGCGGCAGGGAGGGGGGACACGGAGCGGGTGGAGGGGGACAGAAGCAGCATGGAGGGGGGTACAGGAGAGGGGAGGGGGACAGCAGCAGCATGGAGGGGGGACACGGAGCGCGGAGAGGGGACAGCAGCACTAATGGGGGGAACTGAAGGAGGATACAGGGACAGACAGTCGGTGTCGCCGGAGGGGGACAGCAGCAGCAGGGAGGGGGGACACGGAGCATGGAGAGGACAGCAGCTGTTGAGCAGATCAGAGGGGGGACACGGAGCGTGGAGTGGAAGAGCAGCAGCACGGAGGGGGACAGCAGCAGCATGGAGGGGAACATGGAGCACGGAGGACAGCAGCAGTACAGAGGGGGGACAC